>JAUMJJ010000363.1:0-27982 GCA_033556795.1 Tapera naevia
AAAGCCTTAAGGGGGGGACCCAAAAGGGTTCAATGGGGGGGACCCAAAGGGGATAAAGGGGTGGAGCCTTAAGAGGGGGACCCCAAAAGGGACCCAAGGGAGACCCCAATGGGATAAAGCCTTAAGGGGGGACCCCAAAAGGGTTCAATGGGGGGGACCCAAAGGGGATAAAGGGGTGGAGCCTTAAGGGGGGACCCCAAAGGGGACCCAAGGAGACCCCAAGGGGATAAAGGGGTGGAGCCTTAAGGGGGGAACCCCAAAAGGGACCCAAGGGAGACCCCAAGGGGATAAAGCCCTAAGGGGGGGACCCCAAAAGGGTTCAATGGGGGGGACCCAATGGGATAAAGGGGTGGAACCTTAAGGGGGGGACCCCAAAAGCGATCAATGGGGGGACCCAAGGGAATAAAGGGGTGGAGTCCTAAGGGGGGGGACCCCAAAAGGGACCCAAGGGAGACCCCAAGGGGATAAAGCCCTAAGGGGGGGACCCCAAAAGAGATCAATGGGGGGACCCAAGGGATAAAGGGGTGGAGTCCTAAGGGGGGGGACCCCAAAAGGGACCCAAGGAGACCCCAATGGGATAAAGCCTTAAGGGGGGGACCCAAAAGGGTTCAATGGGGGGGACCCAAAGGGGATAAAGGGGTGGAGCCTTAAGGGGGGGACCCCAAAGGGGTCCCAAGGGAGACCCCAATGGGATAAAGGGGTGGAGCCTTGGGGGGGGGGACCCAAAAGGGATCAATGGGGGGTACCCAAGGGGATAAAGGGGGTGGAGCCTTAAGGGGGGGACCCCAAAAGAGATCAATGGGGGGGATCCAAGAGGATAAAGGGGTGGAGCCTTAATGGGGGACCCCAAAAGAGATCAATGGGGGGCACCCAATGGGATAAAGGGGTGGAGCCCTAAGGGGGGACCCCAAAAGAGATCAATAGGGGGGACCCAAGGGGATAAAGGGGTGGAAACCTAAGGGGGGACCCCAAAAGGGACCCAAGGGAGACCCCAATGGGATAAAGGGGTGGAGCCCTAAGGGGGGGGACCCCAAAAGGGACCCAAGGGAGACCCCAAGGGGATAAAGCCCTAAGGGGGGACCCCAAAAGGGACCCAAGGGAGACCCCAATGGGATAAAGGGGTGGAGCCTTAATGGGGGGACCCCAAAAGGGACCAAGGGAGACCCCAATGGGATAAAGCCTTAAGGGGGGGACCCCAAAAGGGTTCAATGGGGGGGACCCAAAGGGGATAAAGGGGTGGAGCCTTAAGGGGGGGACCCCAAAGGGGTCCCAAGGGAGACCCCAATGGGATAAAGGGGTGGAGCCTTAAGGGGGGACCCCAAAAGGGATCAATGGGGGGTACCCAAGGGGATAAAGGGGTGGAGCCTTAAGGGGGGGGACCCCAAAAGGGACCCAAGGGAGACCCCAAGGGGATAAAGGGGTGGAGTCCTAAGGGGGGACCCCAAAAGGGACCCAAGGGAGACCCAAGGGGATAAAGGGGTGGAGTCCTAAGGGGGGACCCCAAAAGGGATCAATGGGGGGACCCCAAGGGGATAAAGGGGTGGAGTCCTAAGGGGGGGGACCCCAAAAGGGATCAATGGGGGGACCCAAGGGGATAAAGGGGGTGGAGTCCTAAGGGGGGGGGACCCAAAAGGGACCCAAGGGAGACCCCAAGGGAATAAAGCCCTAAGGGGGACCCCAAAAAGCGATCAATGGGGGGACCCAATGGGATAAAGGGGTGGAGTCCTAAGGGGGGGGACCCCAAAAGGGACCCAAGGGAGACCCCAAGGGGATAAAGCCCTAGGGGGGGGACCCCAAAAGGGACCCAAGGGAGACCCCAATGGGATAAAGGGGTGGAGCCTTAAGGGGGGACCCCAAAAGCGATCAATGGGGGGGACCCAAGGGGATAAAGGGGTGGAGTCTTAAGGGGGGACCCCAAAAGGGATCAAGGGGAGGGACCCAAGGGGATAAAGCCCTAAGGGGGGACCCCAAAAGAGATCAATAGGGGGGACCCAAGGGGATAAAGGGGTGGAACCTTAAGGGGGGACCCCAAAGGGGTCCCAAGGGAGACCCCAATTGGGATAAAGGGGTGGAGCCTTAAGGGGGGGGACCCCAAAAGGGACCCAAGGGAGACCCCAAGGGGATAAAGCCTTAAGGGGGGGACCCCAAAAGGGACCCAAGGGAGACCCCAAGGGGATAAAGCCCTAAGGGGGGACCCCAAAAGGGACCCAAGGGAGACCCCAATGGGATAAAGGGGTGGAGCCTTAAGGGGGGACCCCAAAAGGGACCCAAGGGAGACCCCAATGGGATAAAGCCTTAAGGGGGGGACCCCAAAAGGGTTCAATGGGGGGGACCCAAAGGGGATAAAGGGGTGGAGCCTTAAGGGGGGGACCCCAAAGGGGTCCCAAGGGAGACCCCAATGGGATAAAGGGGTGGAGCCTTAAGGGGGGACCCCAAAAGGGATCAATGGGGGGTACCCAAGGGGATAAAGGGGTGGAGCCTTAAGGGGGGGGACCCCAAAAGGGATCAATGGGGGGACCCAAGGGGATAAAGGGGTGGAGTCCCTAAGGGGGGGGGACCCCAAAAGGGACCCAAGGGAGACCCCAAGGGAATAAAGCCCTAAGGGGGACCCCAAAAGCGATCAATGGGGGGGACCCAATGGGATAAAGGGGTGGAGTCCTAAGGGGGGGGACCCCAAAAGGGACCCAAGGGAGACCCCAAGGGGATAAAGCCCTAGGGGGGGGACCCCAAAAGGGACCCAAGGGAGACCCCAATGGGATAAAGGGGTGGAGCCTTAAGGGGGGGACCCCAAAGGGGACCCAAGGGGGGGTCGGGGTGGGGGGTGTCCCCCAGTTCTCACAGGCCACGTGGAGCTGGAGGCTCCGGTTGTGGCGGCCGTGGCGGTTCTCGGCCACGCACAGGTAGAGCCCGGCCTGGGTCGGCTCCAGGTGCGGGAGGAGGAGCCTCAAACCGGTCGAAACCGGTTCCTCGCGCAGGAGGGCGGAGCCTCGGAACCAGGAGAGCAGAGGGGGGGGGCGCCCTCGGCCCAGCACCCCAATTCCACGGCAGAGCCCTCGACGGCTTCGGGGGGACCCGACACCTCCAGCACCTGCGGGGCGACTGCGGGGAACGGGGCGGGGGTCAGGGGGGGCAACCCGACATCGACTGGGGACCCCGACATCCCCCCGGGACCCCAACAGCCCCCCCCAGCCCCCTGACATCGACCGGGGACCCCCAACAGCCCCCCCCAGCACCCCGACATCGGCCCGGGACCCCAACAGCCCCCCCGGGACCCCAACAGCCCCCCCAGCATCCCAACATCCCCCTGGGACCCCAACAGCCCCCCCCAGCACCCCAACATCGGCCCGGGACCCCAACAGCCCCCCAGCACCCCCGATATCCCCCTGGGACCCCAACAGCCCCCCCAGCACCCCGACATCGACCGAGGACCCCAACAGCCCCCCGGGACCTCAACAGCCCCCCCAGCACCCCAACATCGACCGGGGACCCCAACAGCCCCTCGGGACCCCAACAGCCCCCCAGCACCCCAACATCGACTGGGGACCCCAACAGCCCCTCGGACCCCAACACCCCCCCCAGCACCCGACATCACCCCGGGACCCCAACAGCCCCCCCCCAGCACCCCAACATCCCCCTTGGACCCCAACAGCCCCCCCCAGCACCCCGACATCGACCGGGGACCCCGACATCACCCCGGGACCCCAACAGCCCCCCCAGCACCCCGACATCGACCGGGGACCCCAACAGCCCCCCAGCACCCCAACATTGGCCCGGGACCCCAACAGCCCCCCAGCACCCCGACATCCCCCTGGGACCCCAACAGCCCCCCCAGCACCCCGACATCGACCGAGGACCCCCAACATCACCCCGGGACCTCAACAGCCCCCCCCAGCACCCCGACATCACCCCGGGACACCAACAGCCCCCCCCAGCACCCCGACATCGACCGAGGACCCCAACAGCCCCCCCCAGCACCCCAACATCGGCCCGGGACCCCAACAGCCCCCCAGCACCCCGACATCCCCCTGGGACCCCAACAGCCCCCCCAGCACCCCGACATCGACCGGGGACCCCGACATCACCCTGGGACCCCAAGAGCCCCCCCCAGCACCCCGACATCGGCCCGGGACCCCAACAGCCCCCCAGCACCCCAACAGCCCCCGGGACCCCAACAGCCCCCCCCAGCACCCCGACATCGACCGGGGACCCCAACAGCCCCCCCAGCACCCCGACATCGACCGAGGACCCCAACATCACCCCGGGACCCCAACAGCCCCCCCAGCATCCCAACATCCCCCTGGGACCCCAACAGCCTCCCCAGCACCCCAACATCGGCCCGGGACCCCAACAGCCCCCAGCACCCCGACATCTCCCTGGGACCCCAACAGCCCCCCCAGCACCCCGACATCGACCGAGGACCCCAACAGCCCCCCGGGACCTCAACAGCCCCCCCAGCACCCCGACATCGACCGGGGACCCCAACAGCCCCTCGGGACCCCAACAGCCCCCCCCAGCACCCCAACATCGACCGGGGACCCCAAAATCACCCCGGGACCCCAACAGCCCCCCCCAGCACCCCAACATCGACCGGGGACCCCAACAGCCCCCCGGGACCCCAACAGCCCCCCCAGCACCCCAACATCGGCCCGGGACCCCAACAGCCCCCCCAGCACCCCGACATCGACCGGGGACCCTGACATCACCCCGGACCCCAACAGCCCCCCCCAGCACCCCGACATCGACCGGGGACCCCAACAGCCCCCCGGGACCCCAACAGCCCCCCAGCACCCCAACATCGACCAGGAACCCCAACAGCCCCCCGGGACCCCAACAGCCCCCCCCAGCACCCCAACATCGGCCCGGACCCCCAACAGCCCCCCCAGCACCCCGACATCGACCGGGGACCCCAACAGCCCCTCGAGACCCCAACATCCCCCCCCAGCACCCCAACATCGACCGGGGACCCCAACAGCCCCCCGGCACCCCAACATCCCCCTGGGACCCCAACATCAGCCCGAGACCCCAACAGCCCCCCCCCAGCACCCCGACATCCCCGCAGGACCCCAACATGTTCCTCTCCCATGGGATGAGATTTGGGGGGCACCAAGGGGTCCCAGATGTTCCTCACCCATAGGATGGGATTTGGGGGTCCCTAAGGGGTCCCAGATTTTCCTCTCCCATGGGATGAGATTTGGGGGTTCCCGAGGGGTCCCAGATGTTTCTCTCCCATGGGATGGGATTTGGGGGGCACCAAGGGGTCCCAACGATGGGATGAGGAGTTGGGGGACACCAAGGGGTCCCAGATGTTCCTCTCCCATGGGATGGGATTTGGGGGTTCTCGAGGGGTCCCAGATGTTCCTCATCCATGGGATGGGATTTGGGGGTTCCCAAGGGGTCCCAGATGCTCCTCACCCATGGGATGGGATTTGGGGGTCCCCAAGGGGTCCCAACGATGGGATGAGGAGTTGGGGGACACCAAGGGGTCCCAGATGTTCCTCTCCCATGGGATGGGATTTGGGGGTTCTCGAGGGGTCCCAGATGCTCCTCACCCATGGGATGAGATTTGGGGGTCCCCAAGGGGTCCCAACGATGGGATGAGGAGTTGGGGGGCACCAAGGGGTCCCAGATGTTCCTCATCCATCAGATGGGATTTGGGGGTTCCCGAGGGGTCCCAGATGCTCCTCTCCCATGGGATGGGATTTGGGGGTTCCCAAGGGGTCCCAGATGTTCCTCTCCCATGGGATGGGATTTGGGGGGCACCAAGGGGTCCCAACGATGGGATGAGGAGTTGGGGGACACCAAGGGGTCCCAGATGTTCCTCTCCCATGGGATGGGATTTGGGGGTTCCCGAGGGGTCCCAGATGTTCCTCACCCATGGGATGGGATTTGGGGGTTCCCAAGGGGTCCCAGATGCTCCTCACCCATGGGATGGGATTTGGGGGTCCCCAAAGGGTCCCAAAGATGGGATGAGGAGGTGGGGGACACCAAGGGGTCCCAGATGTTCCTCTCCCATGGGATGGGATTTGGGGGTTCTCGAGGGGTCCCAGATGCTCCTCACCCATGGGATGAGGAGTTGGGGGTCCCCAAGGGGTCCCAGATGCTCCTCACCCATGGGATGGGACTTGGGGTTTCCCGAGGGGTCCCAGATGTTCCTCTCCCATGGGATGAGGAGTTGGGGGTCCCCAAGGGGTCCCAGATGCTCCTCTCCCATGGGATGGGATTTGGGGGTTCTCGAGGGGTCCCAGATGTTCCTCACCCATGGGATGGGATTTGGGGGTCCCCAAAGGGTCCCAACGATGGGATGAGGAGTTGGGGGTCCCCAAGGGGTCCCAGATGTTCCTCTCCCATGGGATGGGATTTGGGGGTCCCCGAGGGGTCCCAGATGTTCCCCCCCCACGGGGTGAGGACTCGGGCCCCCCCCCCTCCCTTCCCGAGGGACTCACACTGGACGTCGAGGCTGGTGGTGGCGTGGAAGGCCAAGGTGCTGTTGGCGAAGACCACCCGGCAGCCCAAGCGGCGCCCCCCGTCCTCGCGCCGCGCCCGGAACCTCAGGAGGGCCAAGATGGCGGCGGCCCCTTCCTCATCCTCGCGCAGCTCACGCTCCGACGCCTCCGGCAGCTCCTCGGCCCCCTCCCAGGTGACGCGGGGGCGCAGGTGGGGACACGAGTCTGGCACCCGGCAGCGCAGCTCCACCTCCTCGCCCGCCACCACCTCGGGGGGCACCTCCAGGATGGGTTCCTCTGGGGGAGAAAACGACGGTGGGGACCCCCCCCGTTGGTCTTGGGGACCCCTTGTTGGTCTTGAAGACCCCTCCGTTGGTCTTGAGGACCACCCATTGGTCTTGGGGACCCCCCCGTTGGTCTTGGGGACCCCTCGTTGGTCTTGAAGACCACCCATTGGTCTTGGGGACCCCCCCGTTGGTCTTGAAGACCCCTCGTTGGTCTTGAGGACCACCCATTGGTCTTGGGGACCCCCCCCGTTGGTCTTGAAGACCCCCCCATTGGTCTTGAACTCCTCTTGGTCTTGAGGACCCCCCCCATTGCTATTGATCCCCCATTGGTCTTGTCCACCCCATTGGTCTTGGGGACCCCCCCGTTGCTCTTGGGGACCCATTGTTGGTCTTGAAGACCCCCCCAATGGTCTTGAATTCCTCTTGGTCTTGAGGGCCCCCCCATTGGTATTGATCCCCCCATTGGTCTTGTCCACCCCATTGGTCTTGAAGACCCCTCCGTTGGTCTTGAGGACCACCCATTGGTCTTGGGGACCCCCCCGTTGGTCTTGAAGACCCCCCCATTGGTCTTGAACTCCTCTTGGTCTTGAGGGCCCCCCCATTGGTATTGATCCCCCCATTGGTCTTGTCCACCCCATTGGTCTTGAAGACCCCTCCGTTGGTCTTGGGGACCCCTCGTTGGTCTTGGGGACCACCCATTGGTCTTGGACTCCTCTTGGTCTTGAAGGCCCCCCCATTGGTATTGATCCCCCCATTGGTCTTGTCCACCCCATTGGTCTTGAAGACCCCTCCGTTGGTGTTGAGGACCACCCATTGGTCTTGGGGACCCCCCCGTTGGTCTTGAAGACCCCCCCATTGGTCTTGAACTCCTCTTGGTCTTGAGGACCCCCCCATTGCTATTGATCCCCCATTGGTCTTGTCCACCCCATTGGTCTTGGGGACCCCCCCGTTGGTCTTGGGGACCCCTTGTTGGTCTTGGGGACCCCTCGTTGGTCTTGAGGACCACCCATTGGTCTTGAAGACCCTCCCATTGGTCTTGGACTCCTCTTGGTCTTGATGGCCCCCCCATTGGTATAGACCCCCCCATTGGTCTTGTCCACCCCATTGGTCTTGATGACCACCCATTGGTCTTGGGGACCCCCCCATTGGTCTTGACCCTCCCATTGGTCTTGAGGACCATTCACTGGTCTTGGGGACTCCCCTATTGGTCTTGAGGACCCTCTATTGGTCTTGAGGACCCCCCATTGGTCTTGAGGATCCCCCATTGGTCTTGGGGACCCTCCATTGGTCTTGGGGACCATCCACTGGTCTTGACCCCCCCCATTGGTCTTGAGGACCCCCCATTGGTCTTGAGGATCCCCCATTGGTCTTGGGGACCCTCCATTGGTCTTGAGGACCATCCACTGGTCTTGACCCCCCTTATTGGTCTTGAGGACCCTCCATTGGTCTTGGGGACCACCCATTGGTCTTGAAGACCCCCCATTGGTCTTGAAGACCCCACATTGGTCTTGGGGACCCTCCATTGGTCTTGGGGACCACCCATTGGTCTTGGGGACCACCCATTGGTCTTGAGGGCCATCCACGGGTCTTGACCCCCCCATTGGTCTTGGGGACCCTCCATTGGTCTTGAAGACCCCCACTATTGGTCTTGAGGACCCCCCATTGGTCTTGGGGACCCTCCATTGGTCTTGAGGACCACCCATTGGTCTTGACCCCCCCATTGGTCTTGGGGATCCCCAATTGGTCTTGACCCCCCCACTGGTCTTGGGGACAACCCATTGGTCTTGAAGAACCCCCCATAGGTCCTGAGGACCCCCCATACTCACCCAGCCCCCCAAACTGGGGACCCTGCCCCCCCAAAGGAGGTCCCACCCCCCTCCCAAAATCGGGGTGCATCCCCCCCAAACCCAACCAGCCCCCCCCAAATGAGGTCCCACCCCCCCAAACGAGACCCCAGCCCCCCCAAAAGAGGTCCCACCCCTCTCCCAAAATCGGGGTGCATCCCCCCAAACCCACCCAGCACCCCCCAAACGAGACCCCAGCCCCCCCAAAGGAGGTCCCAGCACCCCCAAACGAGACCCCACACCCCCAAAAGAGGTCCCACCCCCCTCCAAAAATCGGGGTGCATCCCCCCCAAATCCACTCAGCCCTCCCCCAAACAAGACCCCAGGCCCCCAAATGAGGCCCCACCCCCCCCAAATGAGACCCCACACCCCCAAAAGAGGTCCCACCCTCCTCCCAAAATCGGGGTGCATCCCCCCAAAAGCCACCCAGCCCCCCCAAACGAGGTCCCAGCCCCCCCAAACGAGACCCCAGCTCCCTAAATGAGACCCCAGCCCCCCCAAATGAGGTCCCACCCCTCTCCCAAAATCGGGGTGCATCCCCCCCAAACCCACCCAGCCCCCCCCAAACAAGACCCCAGCCCCCCCAAAAGAGGTCCCACCCCCCTCCCAAAATCGGGGTGCATCCCCCCAAACCCACCCAGCCCCTACAAACGAGGTCCCACCCCCCCAAACGAGACCCCAGCCCCCTAAATGAGACCCCAGCCCCCCCAAAAGAGGTCCCACCCCCTCCCAAAATTGGGGTGTATCCCCCCAAACCCAAACAGCCCCCCCAAACGAGACTCAAGCCCCCCCAAACGAGGTCCCAACCCCCAAACGAGACCCCAGCTCCCCTAAATGAGACCCCAGACCCCCCAAACGAGACCCCAGACCCCCAAAGGAGGTCCCACCCCCCTCCTAAAATCGGGGTGCATCCCCCCAAACCCACCCAGCCCCCCCCAAACAAGACCCCAGCCCCCCAAATGAAGTCCCAGCCCCCCCAAATGAGACCCCAGCCCCCCGAATGAGACCCCAGCCCCCTAAATGAGGTCCCTGTGCCCCCAAACGAGACTCCAGCCTCCCCAAACGAGGTCCCAGCCCACTCCCAAAATCGGGGTGCATCCCCCCAAACCCAACCAGCCCCCCAAACAAGATCCCAGCCCCCCCAAAAGAGGTCCCACCCCCTCCAAAAATCGGGGTGCATCCCCCCCAAATCCACCCAGCCCCCCAAAACGAGACCCCAGGCCCCCAAATGAGGCCACACCCCCCCCAAATGAGGCCCCAACCCCCCAAAGGAGGTCCCACCCCTCTCCCAAAATCGGGGTGCATCCCCCCCAAACCCAAACAGCCCCCCCCAAACGAGACCCCAGCCCCCCCAAAGGAGGTCCCAGCACCCCCAAACGAGACCTCAGCCCCCCGAATGAGGCCCCAGCCCCCCCAAACGAGGTCCCTGTGCCCCCAAATGAGGTCCCACCCCCCTCCCAAAATCGGGGTGCATCCCCCCCAAATCCACTCAGCCCTCCCCCAAACAAGACCCCAGGCCCCCAAATGAGGCCCCACCCCCCCCAAATGAGACCCCAGCCCCCCAAAAGAGGTCCCACCCCTCTCCCAAAATCGGGGTGCATCCCTCCAAACCCACCCAGCCCCCCCAAACGAGACCCCAGCCCCCCCAAACGAGGTCCCACCCCCCCCAAACGAGACCCCAGCCCCCCCAAAAGAGGTCCCACCTCCTCCCAAAATTGGGGTGCATCCCCCCAAACCCAAACGGCCCCCCCAAACGAGACCCCAGCCCCCCCAAACGAGATCCCTGCCCCCCCAAATGAGGTCCCAGCACCCCCCAAAGGAGGTCCCAGCACCCCCCAAACGATGCCTCAGTCCCCCAAATGAGGTCCCAGTGCCCCCAAATGAGACCCCAGATCCCCCAAAAGAGGTCCCACCCTCCTCCCAAAATCGGGGTGCATCCCCCCCAAACCCACCCAGCGCCCCCAAACAAGACCCCAGCCCCCACCCAAAGGAGGTCCCACCCCCCTCCCAAAATCGGGGTGCATCCCCCCCAAACCCACCCAGCCCCCCCAAACGAGACCCCAGCCCCCCCAAAGGAGGTCCCACCCCCCTCCCAAAATCGGGGTGCATCCCCTCCAAACCCACCCAGCACCCCCCAAACGAGACCCGAGGTCCCAGCCCCCCTCAAATGAGACCCCATCACCCCTAAACAAGACCCCAGCCCCCTAAATGAGACCCCAGACCCCCAAAAGAGGTCCCACCCCCCCTCCCAAAATTGGGGTGCATCCCCCCCAAACCCACCCAGCCCCCCCCAAACGAGACCCCAGCCCCCCCAAATGAGGTCCCAGCCCCCCAAATGAGGTCCCACCCCCCCCAAACGAGACCCCAGCCCCCCCAAACGAGACCCCAGACCCCCAAAGGAGGTCCCACCCCCCTCCCAAAATCGGGGTGCATCCCCCCCAAACCCACCCAGCGCCCCCAAATGAGACCCCAGCCCCCCAAACGAGACCCCAGCCCCCTAAATGAGACCTCAGCCCCCCCAAAGGAGGTCCCAGCGCCCCCCAAACGATGCCTCAGCCCCCCAAACGAGGTCCCAGTGCCCCCAAACGTGACCCCAGCCCCCCCAAAAGAGGTCCCACCCCCCTCCCAAAATCGGGGTGCATCCCCCCCAACCCACCCAGCCCCCCCAAACGAGACCCCAGACCCCCAAACGAGGTCCCAGCCCCCCCAAACGAGACCCCAGCCCCCCCAAATGAGGTCCCAGCCCCCCCAAATGAGATCCCAGCCCCTCCCAAAATTGGGGTGCATCCCCCCAAACCCACCCAGCCCCCCAAAACGAGACCCCAGCCCCCTAAATGAGGTCCCAGTGCCCCCCAAACGATGCCTCAGCCCCCCAAATGAGGTCCCAGTGCCCCCAAATGAGACCCCAGATCCCCCAAAAGAGGGCCCACCCCCCTCCCAAAATCGGGGTGCATCCCCCCCAAACCCACCCAGCCCCCCCAAACGAGACCCCAGCCCCCCCAAACGAGGTCCCACGCCCCCAAACGAGACCCCAGCCCCCGAAATGAGACCCCAGCCCCCCCAAATGAGGCCCCAACCTCCCAAACGAGACCCCAGACCCCCAAAAGAGGTCCCACCCCCTCCAAAAATCGGGGTGCATCCCCACAGAACCCACCCAGCCCCCCCAAACGAGACCCCAGCCCCCCAAATGAGGTCCCAGCGGCCCCCAAACGATGCCTCAGCCCCCCAAATGAGGTCCCAGTGCCCCCAAACGAGGTCCCAGCCCCCCCAAACGAGACCCCAGCCCCCACCCAAAGGAGTTCCCACCCCCCCCCTCCTCCCAAAATCGGGGTGCCCCCCCCCAGATCCCACTCACCCAGCACCTGGAGCGTGGTGTGCTCGGAGAAGCTGTACTGGTTGTAGCCCCCCAAGTCCCCCCGAAAATAGTACTTCCCGGCCAGCTCGGGGCTGAGGGGTCCCAGCAGGAGGGAGCAGTCGCGCGCCCCGGGGTCCCCCGACAGCGCCGCGCGCCCCGCGAAGCTCTCGTGGACGGCGCCCGGGCGCGACCGCGCCACCACGGGGGGGTAATTCTTGGGGTAGGGGCTCCCGAAATACCAGAGCCCGTGAACCGAAGCCGGGCGCAGCTCCTCGGGGTACCCGAAGCGACACGGCACCGCCACGCACGCCCCCGACAGCCCGGCCACCGCCGGCGGCATCCAGGCGGCCCACGGGCCCCCCGAGGTCCCTAAGGGGCGCAGAGAGGTGCAATTATTAGGGCTAATAATAGAATTTGGGGCAGTTATTAGGGCTAATAATGGATTTTGGGGCAATTATTAGGGCTAATAGTGGAGTTTTAGTTGATTATTAGAGCTAATAGTGGAGTTTTAGTCGATTATTAGGGCTAATAATGGAAATTGGGGCAATTATTAGGGCTAATAATGTGATTTGGGGCAATTATTAGGGCTAATAGTGGAGTTTCAGTCAATTATTAGGGCTAATAGTGGAGTTTTAGTCGATTATTAGGGCTAATAGTGGAGTTTTAGTCGATTATTAGGGCTAATAATGGAAATTGGGGCAATTATTAGGGCTAATAATGTGATTTGGGGCAATTACTAGGGTTAATAGTGCAGTTTCAGTCAATTATTAGGGCTAATAATGGAATTTGGGGAAATTATTAGGGCTAATAGTGGAGTTTCAGTCAATTATTAGGGCTAATAATGGAATTTGGGGCAATTATTAGGGCTAATAGTGCAGTTTCAGTCAATTATTAGGGCTAATAATGGAATTTGGGGCAATAATTAGGGCTAATAGTGGAGTTTTAGTCAATTATTAGGGCTAATACTGCGATTTGGGGCAATTATTAGGGCTAAGAGTGGAGTTTTAGGCAATTATTAGGGTTAATAATGGAATTTGAGGCAATTATTAGGGTTAATAGTGCAGATACAGTCAATTATTAGGGCTAATAATGGGATTTGGGGCAATTATTAGGGTTAATAATGTGATTTGAGGCAATTATTAGGGCTAATAGTGGAGTTTCAGTCAATCATTAGGGCTAATAATGGAAATTGGGGCAATTATTAGGGCTAATAGTAGAGTTTTAGTCGATTATTAGGGCTAATAATGTGATTTGGTGCAATTATTAGGACTAATAATGGAGTTTTACTCAATTATTAGGGCTAATAATGGAAATTGGGGCAATTATTAGGGCTAATAGTAGAGTTTTAGTCGATTATTAGGGCTAATAATGTGATTTGGTGCAATTATTAGGACTAATAATGGAGTTTTACTCAATTATTAGGGCTAATAATGGAAATTGGGGCAATTATTAGGGCTAATAATGGAAATTGGGGCAATTATTAGGGCTAATAGTGGAGTTTCAGTCAATTATTAGGGCTAATAATGGAATTAGGGGCAATTATTAGGGCTAATAGTGGAGTTTCAGTCAATTATTACAGCTAATAGTGGAGTTTTAGTCGATTATTAGGGCTAATAGCGGAGTTTCAGTCAATTATTAGGGCTAATAATGGAAATTGGTGCAATTATTAGGGCTAATAATGTGATTTGGGGCAATTATTAGAGCTAATAGTGGAGTTTCAGTCAATTATTAGAGCTAATAGTGGAGTTTTAGTCGATTATTAGGGCTAATAATGGAAATTGGGGCAATTATTAGGGCTAATAATGTGATTTGGGGCAATTATTAGAGCTAATAGTGGAGTTTTAGTCGATTATTAGGGCTAATAGTGGAGTTTTAGTCGATTATTAGGGCTAATAATGGAAATTGGGGCAATTATTAGGGCTAATAATGTGATTTGGGGCAATTATTAGGGCTAATAGTGGAGTTTCAGTCGATTATTAGGGCTAATAATGGAAACTGGGGCAATTATTAGGGCTAATAGTAGAGTTTTAGTCGATTATTAGGGCTAATAATGGAATTTGGGGCAATTATTAGGGCTAATAGTGGAGTTTTAGTCAATTATTAGGGCTAATAATGGGATTTGGGGCAATTATTAGCCCTAGTAATGAAGTTTTGGGAAATTATTAGCACTAATAATGAAGTTTGGGGCAATTATTAGGGATAACAATGGGATTTGGGGCAATTGTTGGGGATAATAATGGAACTTGGGGCAATTATTTGGGACAATGATGGGGTTCTGAGCAATTATTAGCGCTAATAGTGGGGTTCTGGGAAGTTATTAGCGCTAATAATGGGGTTCAGACGCTCTGTCGGGGCTGTCCCTGGGGCTCAGGGCGCCCCCTGGGCTCTCGGGGTCCCCGAAGCGCCGCGGCACCGCCACGCACGCCCCCGACAGCCCGGCCACCGCCGGCGGCATCCAGGCGGCCCACGGGCCCCCCGAGGTCCCTAAGGGGCGCAGAGAGGTGCAATTATTAGGGCTAATAATAGAATTTGGGGCAGTTATTAGGGCTAATAATGGATTTTGGGGCAATTATTAGGGCTAATAGTGGAGTTATAGTTGATTATTAGGGCTAATAGTGGAGTTTTAGTCGATTATTAGGGCTAATAATGGAAATTGGGGCAATTATTAGGGCTAATAATGTGATTTGGGGCAATTATTAGGGCTAATAGTGGAGTTTCGGTCAATTATTAGAGCTAATAGTGGAGTTTTAGTCGATTATTAGGGCTAATAATGGAAATTGGGGCAATTATTAGGGCTAATAATGTGATTTGGGGCAATTACTAGGGTTAATAGTGCAGTTTCAGTCAATTATTAGGGCTAATAATGGAATTTGGGGAAATTATTAGGGTTAATAGTGCAGTTTCAGTCAATTATTAGGGCTAATAATGGAATTTGGGGAAATTATTAGGGCTAATAGTGGAGTTTCAGTCAATTATTAGGGCTAATAATGGAATTTGGGGCAATTATTAGGGCTAATAGTGGAGTTTTAGTCAATTATTAGGGCTAATACTGCGATTTGGGGCAATTATTAGGGCTAAGAGTGGAGTTTTAGGCAATTATTAGGGCTAATAATGGAATTTGAGGCAATTATTAGGGTTAATAGTGCAGATACAGTCAATTATTAGGGCTAATAATGGGATTTGGGGCAATTATTAGGGCTAATAGTGCAGTTTCAGTCAATTATTAGGGCTAATAATGGAAATTGGGGCAATTATTAGGGCTAATAATGTGATTTGAGGCAATTATTACGGCTAATAGTGGAGTTTCAGTCAATTGTTAGGGCTAATAATGGGATTTGGGGCAATTATTAGGGCTAATAATATGATTTGAGGCAATTATTAGGGCTAATAGCAGAGTTTCAGACAATCATTAGGGCTAATAATGGAAAGTGCGGCAATTATTAGGGCTAATAGTAGAGTTTTAGTCGATTATTAGGGCTAATAATGTGATTTGGTGCAATTATTGGGGCTAATAATGGAGTTTTAGTCGATTATTAGGGCTAATAATGGAAATTGGGGCAATTATTAGGGCTAATAGTGGAGTTTCAGTCAATTATTAGGGCTAATAATGGAATTTGTGGCAATTATTAGAGCTAATAGTGGAGTTTTAGTCAATTATTAGAGCTAATAGTGAAGTTTTAGTCGATTATTAGGGCTAATAGTGGAGTTTTAGTCGATTATTAGGGCTAATAATGGAAACTGGGGCAATTATTAGGGCTAATAGTAGAGTTTTAGTCGATTATTAGGGCTAATAGTGTAATTTGGGGCAATTATTAGGGATAACAATGGGATTTGGGGCAATTGTTGGGGATAATAATGGAACTTGGGGCAATTATTTGGGACAATGATGGGGTTCTGAGCAATTATTAGCGCTAATAGTGGGGTTCTGGGAAGTTATTAGCGCTAATAATGGGGTTCAGACGCTCTGTCGGGGCTGTCCCTGGGGCTCAGGGCGCCCCCTGGGCTCTCGGGGTCCCCGAAGCGCCGCGGCACCGCCACGCACGCCCCCGACAGCCCGGCCACCGCCGGCGGCATCCAGGCGGCCCACGGGCCCCCCGAGGTCCCTAAGGGGCGCAGAGAGGTGCAATTATTAGGGCTAATAATAGAATTTGGGGCAGTTATTAGGGCTAATAATGGATTTTGGGGCAATTATTAGGGCTAATAGTGGAGTTTTAGTTGATTATTAGGGCTAATAGTGGAGTTTTAGTCGATTATTAGGGCTAATAATGGAAATTGGGGCAATTATTAGGGCTAATAATGTGATTTGGGGAAATTATTAGGGCTAATAGTGGAGTTTCAGTCAATTATTAGGGCTAATAGTGGAGTTTTAGTTGATTATTAGGGCTAATAGTGGAGTTTCAGTCAATTATTAGGGCTAATAATGGAAACTGGGGCAATTATTAGGGCTAATAGTGGAGGTTCAGTCAATTATTAGGGCTGATAATGGAATTTGGGGCAATTATTAGGGCTAATAGTGGAGTTTCAGTCAATTATTAGGGCTAATACTGCGATTTGGGGCAATTATTAGGGCTAAGAGTGGAGTTTTAGGCAATTATTAGGGCTAATAATGGAATTTGAGGCAATTATTAGGGTTAATAGTGCAGATACAGTCAATTATTAGGGCTAATAATGGGATTTGGGGCAATTATTAGGGCTAATAATGTGATTTGAGGCAATTATTAGGGCTAATAGTGGAATTTCAGTCAATCATTAGGGCTAATAATGGAAATTGGGGCAATTATTAGGGCTAATAGTAGAGTTTTAGTCGATTATTAGGGCTAATAATGTGATTTGGTGCAATTATTAGGACTAATAATGGAGTTTTAGTCAATTATTAGGGCTAATAATGGAAATTGGGGCAATTATTAGGGCTAATAGTGGAGTTTCAGTCAATTATTAGGGCTAATAATGGAATTAGGGGCAATTATTAGGGCTAATAGTGGAGTTTCAGTCGATTATTAGGGCTAATAGTGGGGTTTTAGTCGATTATTAGGGCTAATAATGGAAATTGGGGCAATTATTAGGGCTAATAATGTGATTTGGGGCAATTACTAGGGTTAATAGTGCAGTTTCAGTCAATTATTAGGGCTAATAATGGAATTTGGGGAAATTATTAGGGCTAATAGTGGAGTTTCAGTCAATTATTAGGGCTAATAATGGAATTTGGGGCAATTATTAGGGCTAATAGTGCAGTTTCAGTCAATTATTAGGGCTAATAATGGAATTTGGGGCAATAATTAGGGCTAATAGTGGAGTTTTAGTCAATTATTAGGGCTAATACTGCGATTTGGGGCAATTATTAGGGCTAAGAGTGGAGTTTTAGGCAATTATTAGGGTTAATAATGGAATTTGAGGCAATTATTAGGGTTAATAGTGCAGATACAGTCAATTATTAGGGCTAATAATGGGATTTGGGGCAATTATTAGGGTTAATAATGTGATTTGAGGCAATTATTAGGGCTAATAGTGGAGTTTCAGTCAATCATTAGGGCTAATAATGGAAATTGGGGCAATTATTAGGGCTAATAGTAGAGTTTTAGTCGATTATTAGGGCTAATAATGTGATTTGGTGCAATTATTAGGACTAATAATGGAGTTTTACTCAATTATTAGGGCTAATAATGGAAATTGGGGCAATTATTAGGGCTAATAGTAGAGTTTTAGTCGATTATTAGGGCTAATAATGTGATTTGGTGCAATTATTAGGACTAATAATGGAGTTTTACTCAATTATTAGGGCTAATAATGGAAATTGGGGCAATTATTAGGGCTAATAATGGAAATTGGGGCAATTATTAGGGCTAATAGTGGAGTTTCAGTCAATTATTAGGGCTAATAATGGAATTAGGGGCAATTATTAGGGCTAATAGTGGAGTTTCAGTCAATTATTACAGCTAATAGTGGAGTTTTAGTCGATTATTAGGGCTAATAGCGGAGTTTCAGTCAATTATTAGGGCTAATAATGGAAATTGGTGCAATTATTAGGGCTAATAATGTGATTTGGGGCAATTATTAGAGCTAATAGTGGAGTTTCAGTCAATTATTAGAGCTAATAGTGGAGTTTTAGTCGATTATTAGGGCTAATAATGGAAATTGGGGCAATTATTAGGGCTAATAATGTGATTTGGGGCAATTATTAGAGCTAATAGTGGAGTTTTAGTCGATTATTAGGGCTAATAGTGGAGTTTTAGTCGATTATTAGGGCTAATAATGGAAATTGGGGCAATTATTAGGGCTAATAATGTGATTTGGGGCAATTATTAGGGCTAATAGTGGAGTTTCAGTCGATTATTAGGGCTAATAATGGAAACTGGGGCAATTATTAGGGCTAATAGTAGAGTTTTAGTCGATTATTAGGGCTAATAATGGAATTTGGGGCAATTATTAGGGCTAATAGTGGAGTTTTAGTCAATTATTAGGGCTAATAATGGGATTTGGGGCAATTATTAGCCCTAGTAATGAAGTTTTGGGAAATTATTAGCACTAATAATGAAGTTTGGGGCAATTATTAGGGATAACAATGGGATTTGGGGCAATTGTTGGGGATAATAATGGAACTTGGGGCAATTATTTGGGACAATGATGGGGTTCTGAGCAATTATTAGCGCTAATAGTGGGGTTCTGGGAAGTTATTAGCGCTAATAATGGGGTTCAGACGCTCTGTCGGGGCTGTCCCTGGGGCTCAGGGCGCCCCCTGGGCTCTCGGGGTCCCCGAAGCGCCGCGGCACCGCCACGCACGCCCCCGACAGCCCGGCCACCGCCGGCGGCATCCAGGCGGCCCACGGGCCCCCCGAGGTCCCTAAGGGGCGCAGAGAGGTGCAATTATTAGGGCTAATAATAGAATTTGGGGCAGTTATTAGGGCTAATAATGGATTTTGGGGCAATTATTAGGGCTAATAGTGGAGTTATAGTTGATTATTAGGGCTAATAGTGGAGTTTTAGTCGATTATTAGGGCTAATAATGGAAATTGGGGCAATTATTAGGGCTAATAATGTGATTTGGGGCAATTATTAGGGCTAATAGTGGAGTTTCAGTCAATTATTAGGGCTAATAATGGAAATTGGGGCAATTATTAGGGCTAATAGTAGAGTTTTAGTCGATTATTAGGGCTAATAATGGAATTTGGGGCAATTATTAGGGCTAATAGTGGAGTTTCAGTCAATCATTAGGGCTAATAATGGAAATTGGGGCAATTATTAGGGCTAATAGTAGAGTTTTAGTCGATTATTAGGGCTAATAATGGAATTTGGGGCAATTATTAGGGCTAATAGTGGAGTTTTAGTCAATTATTAGGGCTAATAATGGAATTTGGGGCAATTATTAGCCCTAGTAATGACGTTTTGGGAAATTATTAGCACTAATAATGAAGTTTGGGGCAATTTTTAGGGATAACAATGGGATTTGGGGCAATTGTTGGGGATAATAATGGAACTTGGGGCAATTATTTGGGACAATGATGGGGTTCTGAGCAATTATTAGCGCTAATAATGGGGTTCTGGGAAGTTATTAGCGCTAATAATGGGGTTCAGACGCTCTGTCGGGGCTGTCCCTGGGGCTCAGGGCGCCCCCTGGGCTCTCGGGGTCCCCGAAGCGCCGCGGCACCGCCACGCACGCCCCCGACAGCCTGGCCACCGCCGGCGGCATCCAGGCGGCCCACGGGCCCCCCGAGGTCCCTAAGGGGCGCAGAGAGGTGCAATTATTAGGGCTAATAATGTGATTTGGGGCAGTTATTAGGGCTAATAATGTGATTTGGGGCAATTATTAGGGCTAATAGTGGAGTTTTAGTTGATTATTAGGGCTAATAGTGGAGTTTCAGTCAATTATTAGGGCTAATAATGGAATTAGGGGCAATTATTAGGGCTAATAGTGGAGTTTCAGTCAATTATTAGGGCTAATAATGGAATTTGGGGCGATTATTAGAGCTAATAGTGGAGTTTCAGTCAATTATTAGAGCTAATAGTGAAGTTTTAGTCGATTATTAGGGCTAATAGTGGAGTTTTAGTCAATTATTAGGGCTAATAGTGGAGTTTGGGGCAATTATTAGGGCTAATAGTGGAGTTTCAATCAATATTAGGGCTAATAATGGAATTTGGGACAATTATTAGGGCTACTAGTGCAGTTTAAGTCAATTATTAGGGCTAATAAAGGAATTAGGGGCAATTATTAGGGCTAATAGTGGAATTTGGGAAAATTATTAGGGCTAATAGTGGAGTTCCAGTCTATTATTAGGGCTAATAATGCGACTTGGGGCAATTATTAGGGCTAATAGTGGAGTTTTAGGCAATTACTGGGGCTAATAATGGAATTTGGGGCAATTATTAGGGTTAATAGTGCAGATACAGTCAATTATTAGGGCTAATAATGGAATTTGTGGCAATTATTAGGTGTAATAGTGCAGTTTCAGACAATTATTAGGGCTAATAGTAGAGTTTTAGTCGATTATTAGGGCTAATAATGTGATTTGGTGCAATTATTGGGGCTAATAATGGAGTTTTAGTCGATTATTAGGGCTAATAATGGAAATTGGGGCAATTATTAGGGCTAATAGTGGAGTTTCAGTCAATTATTAGGGCTAATATTGGAATTTGGGGCAATTATTAGGGCTAATAGTGCAGATTCAGTCAATTCTCAGGGCTAATAATGGAATTTGGGGCAATTATTAGGGCTAATAGTGCAGATTCAGTCAATTATTGGGACTAATAATGGAACTTGGGGCAATTATTAGAGCTAATAGTGGCGATCTAGTCGTCTATGGTGGCTAATAACAGCATTTTGTGCCATTATTAGGGCAAATAGTGGAGTTTCAGTCAATTATTAGGGTTAAAAATAGGATTTGGGGCAATCATATTAGGGCTAATAACGGGATTTGGGCAATTATTAGCCCTTATAATGACATTTTGGGAAATTATTAGCACCAGTAATGAAGTTTAGGCCAATTATTAGGGCTAGTGATGGCATCTGTGGCAATTATTAGGAATCATAATAGAATTTGGCACAATTATTAGGGCTAAATATGGTATTTGCGTCAATTATTAGGGGTAATAATAGAATTTGGCACCATTATTAGGGCTAGTAATGGGATTTGGGGCAATTGTTGTGGCTAGTAATGGAAATTTTGGCAATTACAAACGCTAATAATGGAGTTTGGGGCAATTATTAGGGCTGATAATGGAATTTTTGGCAATTATTAGCGCTAATAATGGAATTTTGGGCAATTATTAGGCCTAATAACACGAGTTTGATCAATTCTAGGGTTAATAATGGGGTTCAGACCACATTTTGGGTATTAAGAATTGCTTTTTGGGCATTTATTAGAGCTAATAACTGGGTTTTGGGAAGCTATTAGGGCTAATAACGGCGTTCTGGGCAATTATTAGGGCTAATGACGTGCTTTTGAGCAATTATTAGGGCGAATAATGGGGTTCTGAGTAATTATTTGGGCTAATAACAGGGTTCTGGCCTCTAATAGCAGAGTCCTCCTGTCCCTCCTGTCCCCTCCCAGTCCCTCCCAGTCCCTCCCAGTCCCTCCCAGTACCTGGTGGGAGCAGCAGCAGCAGGAGGGCAGCGGCCACCGGTCTCATGGCTGGGGGACCAAGGGGGGGGGGTGTGTCACTCAGTGTCCCCAGTGTCCCCTCCCAGTATCTCCCAGTATCCCCAGTGTCCCCAGTGTCCCCTACTGTCCCAGTATCCCCAGTATCCCCCTTGCCCCAGTCCCCCAATTGTCCCAGTTGTCCCAGTCCCCCCATCCCCGCTGTCCCCATTGTCCCCAGTCCCCCCCGTGTCCCCGTCCCAGCGTCCCCATTGTCCCAGTTGTCCCAGTATCCCCAGTACCCCCAGTATCTCCTACTGTCCCAGTACCCCCAGTATCCCCAGTATCCCCAGTATCCCCTACTGTCCCAGTACCCCCAGTATCCCCAGTATCCCCAGTATCTCCTACTGTCCCAGTATCCCCAGTATCCCCTACTGTCCCAGTACCCCCAGTATCCCCAGTGTCCCCAGTATCTCCTACTGTCCCAGTATCCCCAGTATCTCCTACTGTCCCAGTACCCCCAGTATCCCCAGTATCCCCAGTACCTCCTACTGTCCCAGTGTCCCCCTTGCCCCAGCCCCCCAATTGTCCCAGTTGTCCCAGTCCCCCCCGTCCCCGCTGTCCCCATTGTCCCCAGTCCCCCCCGTGCCCCCCCTCACTGGTCCCCATTGTCCCCATTGTCCCCAGTGCCTGGCGGTTCCAGGCGGTGCTGGGTGACAGCGCCCCCCCCCCCCAGTGCCCCCCCAAACCCAGTGACCCCCCCAGACCCCCAGTGCCCCCCAGTGCCCCCCAGACCCCCAGTGCCCCCCCCAGACCCAGTGACCCCCCCAGACCCCCAAACCCCCAGTGCCCCCCCAAACCCCCAGTGCCCCCCAAACCCCCAGTGCCCCCCCCGACCCAGTGACCCCCCCAAACCCCCAGTGCCCCCACAAACCCCCAGTGCCCCCCAGTGCCCCCCCAGACCCAGTGACCCCCCCAGACCCCCAGTGCCCCCCAAACCCCCAGTGCCCCCCAGTGCCCCCCCAGACCCAGTGACCCCCCCAGACCCCCAGTGCCCCCCAAACCCCCAGTGCCCCCCAGTGCCCCCCAGACCCCCAGCGCCCCCCCCAGTGCCCCCCCAGACCCAGTGACCCCCCCAAACCCCCAGTGCCCCCCAGCGCCCCCCAGACCCCCAGTGCCCCCCAGACCCACTGACCCCCCAGACCCCCAGTGCCCCCCAAACCCCCAGTGCTCCCCAGTGCCCCCCCAGACCCAGTGCCCCCCAGACCCCCAGTGCCCCCCAGACCCAGTGACCCCCCCAAACCCCCAGTGCCCCCCCAAACCCAGTGACCCCCCAGACCCAGTGACCCCCCAGACCCCCAGTGACCCCCCCCAACTCAGTGCCCCCCAAACCCCCAGTGCCCCCCCAAACCCAGTGACTCCCTAGACCCCCAGTGACCCCCCCAACTCAGTGCCCCCCAAACCCCCAGTGACCCCCAGACCCCCAGTGCCCCCCCAGACCCCCAGTGCCCCATCAACCCAGTGACCTCGTGACCCAGTGCCCCCCAAACCCCCAGTGCCCCCCCAAACCCAGTGCCCCCCAAACCCCAGTGCCCCATCAACCCAGTGACCCCCTGACCCAGTGCCCCCCAAAACCCAGTGCCCCCCCAAAACTCAGTGCCCCCCCAGACCCCAGCGCCCCCAATCCCTCTGTCCCCCCAAACCCCATTGTCCCCCCAACCCAGTGCCCCCCGTAACCCAGTGCCCCCCCAGACCCAGTGCCCCCCAGACCCCCAGTGCCCCCCCAAACCCCCAGTGACCCCCAGACCCAGTGCCCCCCAGACCCCCAGTGCCCCCCCAAACCCCCAGTGACCCCCAGACCCCCTGTGCCCCTCCCCAGACCCCCAGTGACCCCCCCAACTCAGTGCCCACCAAATCCCCAGTGCCCCCCCAACCCCCCAGTGACCCCCAGACCCCCAGTGCCCCATCAACCCAGTGACCTTGTGACCCAGTGCCCCCCCAAAACCCAGTGCCCCCCCCAGACCCCAGTGCCCCCCCAGACCCAGTGCCCCCCCAGACCCCCAGTGCCCCCCCAGACCCAGTGACCCCCCAGACCCCCAGTGACCCCCAAACCCCCAGTGACCCCCCAAACCCCCAGTGCCCCCCAGTGCCCCCTAGACCCCCAGTGACCCCAGACCCAGTGACCCCCCCAAACCCCCAGTGCCCCCCCAAACCCAGTGCCCCCCCAGACCCCCAGTGACCCCCAGACCCCCAGTGACCCCCAAACCCCCAGTGCCCCCCAGTGCCCCCCGACCCCCAGTGCCCCCCCAGACCCAGTGACCCCCCCAAACCCCCAGTGCCCCCCAAATCCCCAGTGCCCCCCAGACCCCCAGTGCCCCCCCAGACCCAGTGACCCCCCCAGACCCCCAGTGCCCCCCCAAACCCCCAGTGCCCCCCAGTGCCCCCCCAGACCCAGTGACCCCCCAGACCCCCAGTGACTCCCAAACCCCCAGTGCCCCCCCAGACCCCCAGTGCCCCCCAGTGCCCCCCAGACCCAGTGACCCCCCCAAACCCCCAGTGCCCCCCAAACCCAGTGACCCCCCAAACCCAGTGACCCCCCAAACCCCCAGTGCCCCCCCAGACCCAGTGACCCCCCCAAACCCCCAGTGCCCCCCAGACCCCCAGTGACCCCCCCGACCCAGTGACCCCCCAGACCCAGTGACCCCCCCAAACCCCCAGTGCCCCCCAAACCCCCAGTGACCCCCAGACCCCCAGTGACCCCCAAACCCCCAGTGCCCCCCCAGACCACCAGTGCCCCCCAGTGCCCCCCCAAACCCAGTGACCCCCAGACCCCCAGTGCCCCCCAAAACCCAGTGCCCCCCCAAACCCAGTGCCCCCCCAGACCCCCAGTGACCCCCAGACCCCCAGTGCCCCATCAACCCAGTGACCTCGTGACCCAGTGCCCCCCAAACCCCCAGTGCCCCCCCAAACCCCAGTGCCCCCTAATCCCTCTGCCCCCCCAAACCCCATAGTCCCCCCAACCCAGTGCCCCCCGTAACCCAGTGCCCCCAAACTCCCAGTGCCCCCCAAACTCCCAGTGCCCCCCCCGACCCAGTGCCCCCCCCGACCCAGTGCCCCCCCAAACCCCTCTGCCCCCCCAAACCCCATTGTCCCCCCAACCCAGTGCCCCCCCGAAACCCCAGCCCCCCCAACCCCCTGTGCCCCCCAAACCCCTTCACCCCCCTAAACTTGCCCCCCAGACCCCTGTGCCCCCCCAAACCCTCTGCCACCCCCAAACCCCTGAGACCCCCCCCAACTCCTTGTGCCCCCCCAAACCCTCTGCCACCCCCAACACCAGGGACACCCCCAAACTCTCTTTGCCCCCCAACCCCTTGTGCCCCCCCCAATCCCCTGTGCCCCCCCCAATCCCAGGGAACCCCCAAACCCAGCCCCCCCTAACTCTGTGCCCCCCCAATCCCAGGGAACCCCCACCCACAGGAACCCCCAAACCCTGTGCCCCCCCCAATCCCAGGGAACCCCCAAACCCAGCCCCCCCCAAACCCTGTGCCCCCCCCCAATCCCAGCCCCCCCAAACCCTATGCCCCCCCAATCCCAGCCCCCCCCCATCCACAGGGCCCCCCCAAACTCTGTGCCCCCCCCAATCCCAGGGAACCCCCAAACCCTGTGCCCCCCCCAATCCCAGGGAACCCCCAATCCCAGGGAACCCCCAATCCCTGTACCCCCTCAATCCCAGGGAACCCCCAAACCCAGCCCCCCCAAACCCTGTGCCCCCCCCAATCCCAGCCCCCCCCCCCACAGGGCCCCCCCAAACCCTGTGCCCCCCCAATCCCAGCCCCCCCCACCCACAGGGCCCCCCCAAACTCTGTGCCCCCCCAATCCCAGGGAACCCCCAAACCCTGTGCCCCCCCCAATCCCAGCCCCCCCCACCCACAGGGCCCCCCCAAACCCTGTGCCCCCCCCAATCCCAGCTCCCCCCCCCCCCCCCAGGCCCCCCTAAATTCTGTGCCCCCCCACTCCCAGGGAACCCCCAAACCCTGTGCCCCCCCCAATCCAAGCCCCTCCCAACCCTAGGGACCCTCCCCCCCCCAAACCCTGTGCCCCCCCCAATCCCAGGGAACCCCCAAATTATGTCCCCCCCCCAAACCCCTTCTGCCCCCCCCCCAATCCAAGCCCCCCCCAACCCCAGGGACTCCCCCAATCCCTGCCCCCCCCCAATCTCAGCCCCCCCCAATCCCAGGGACTCCCCCAATCCCAGGGACTCCCCAATCTCAGCCCCCCCCCCAATCACAGCCCCCCCCAATCCCAGGGACTCCCCCAATCCCTGCCCCCCCCAATCTCAGCCCCCCCCCCCAATCCCAGGGACTCCCCCAATCCCTGCCCCCCCCCCAACCCCAGGGACTCCCCCAATCCCTGCTCCCCCCAATCTCAGCCCCACCCCCCCCCAATCCCAGCCCCCCCCAACCCCAGGGACTCCCCCAATCCCTGCCCCCCCCAATCCCTGCCCCCCCCAATCTCAGCCCCCCCCCCAATCACAGCCCCCCCCAACCCCAGGGACTCCCCCAATCTCAGCCCCCCCCCAATCTCAGCCCCCCCCCCAATCCCAGGGACTCCCCCAATCCCAGGGACTCCCCAATCTCAGCCCCCCCCCCAATCACAGCCCCCCCCAACCCCAGGGACTCCCCCAATCTCAGCCCCCCCCCCCCCAATCTCAGCCCCCCCCAACCCCAGGGACTCCCCCAATCCCTGCTCCCCCCCCCAATCCCCTGGGACCCCCCCATCCCCTGCCCCCCCCCCCCCAAACCTGCCCCCCCCCCCCCCCGCACATTCCTGACGCGCCGGTGCCCCCCCCACGGCCCCGAGGGGACAAAGGGACCCTCTGTGTCCTGTGCCCCCCCCCCCCCGACACCCCCGTGTCCGTCCCCCCCCCCAATCCTGGGGGGGCTCAATGGGGCCTGTGTGCAACTGGGGGGGGGGCTGGGATTGGGGGGGGGGGGGCAGGGATTGGGAGGGTCCCTGGGGTTGGGGGGGGGGGGCTTGGATTGGGGGGGGCACAAGGGGTTTGCGGGGGGGGGGACATAATTTGGGGGTTCCCTGGGATTGGGGGGGGCACAGGGTTTGGGGGGGGGTCCTGTGGGTGGGGGGGGTTGGGATTGGGAGGAAAATAGTTTGGGGGGGGGGCTGGGATTGGGGGGGGGGGCAGGGATTGGGAGGGTCCCTGGGGTTGGGGGGGGGGGCTTGGATTGGGGGGGGCACAAGTGGTTTGGGGGGGGACACGTAATTTGGGGGTTCCCTGGGATGGGGGGGGCACAGGGTTTGGGGGGGTCCTGTGGGTGGGGGGCACTGGGTTGGGGGGGGCTGGGATGGGGGGGGGGGGCAGGGATTGGGAAGGTCCCTGGGGTTGGGGGGGGGGGCTTGGATTGGGGGGGGCACAAGGGGTTTGGGGGGGGGACATAATTTGGGGGTTCCCTGGGATTGGGGGGGGCACAGGGTTTGGGGGGGGGTCCTGTGGGTGGGGGGCATTGGGTGGGGGGGACAATGGGGTTTGGGGGGGGCAGAGGGATTGGGGGGCACTGGGGTCTGGGGGGGGCACGGGGGGGGGGCAAATGGGTCGGGGGGGCACTGGGTTTTGGGGGGGCACTGGGGGTTTGGGGGGGTTGAGATTGGGGGGAACATAGTTTGGGGGGGCTGGGATTGGGGGGGGCACAGGGTTTGGGGGGGCTGGGATTATGGGGGGGGGCGGGACATAATTTGGGGGTTCCCTGGGACTGGGGGGGGGCACAGGGTTTGGGGGGGGGGTCCTGGGGTTGGGGGGGGCTGGGATTGAGGGGGAACATAGTTTGGGGGGGGGGGGGCTGGGATTGGGGGGGGGCACAGTGTTTGGGGGGTCCCTGGGGTTGGGGGGGGGGGGCACAGGGGGGTGCAATGACCCTGGGGTTTGGGGGGGGGGGGGTGCAAAGGGGTTTGGGGGGGGCCGTTTGGGGGGGGCACGGAGGGGGTCACAGGGGTTTTGGGGGGGGCAGAGGGGGTTGGGGGGTCCCTGGGATTTGGGGGGGGTGGGGCTTGGATTTGGGGGGGGGGGGTGCACAGGGGTTGGGGGGGGGTGCACAGGGAATTGGGGGGGCCGGGGGGGGGGGGGCAGAGGACGTTTGAGGGGAGCAAAGGGTTTTTGGGGGGGGGCCGGGTTTGGGGGGGGGGTCCCTGGGATTGGGGGGGGCAAAGGGATTTGGGGGGGGGGGCGCACGGTTTGGGGGGGCCCAGGGTTTGGGGGGGGGGGGGACAGAGGGGTTTGGGGGGGGGGGGGGGGCCTTGGCTGCCCCAGGAGGTGGGGGGGTCGCGGGGGGGTCGCGGGGGGGTCGGGGGGGGGGCCTCGGAGCCTGGTGGCACCACCAGGGCCACAAGGGGTCGTTTGTCCCCTGGGTGATGTCACCCCGCGGGGGGGGGGACACAAAGGGAGGGGGGGGCACCGGACATCTGGGTGCCCGGG
>JAUMJJ010000364.1:0-88894 GCA_033556795.1 Tapera naevia
GGGAAACGATTTTGGGAAAATGAACTCAGTTTTGGTGGAAAAAAACCGATTTTGGGGAAATGAACCCAGTAATGGGGAAAAAAAAAATGATTTTGGGGAAAATGAACCCAGTGTGGAGTGGAAATAGAAGATTTTTGGAAAATGTAATCAGTTTGGAGGGGAAAACCTGTTTTGTGTGGAAATGCAGCCAGTTTTGGAGGGATAAAAAAGTATTTTGGGGAAAATGAACCCAATTTGGGAGGAAAACACCCGATTTTGGGGAAAATGAATCCAGTCGGGGGGGGAGAAAAAAACCCTCAGTTTCCTCAAAATTTGTTTTTTTCCAGCAAAACTGGGTTCATTTCCCTACAGATTGGGTTTTCACGACCAAACTGTGTTCATTTTCCCCAAAATCCGTGTTTTTTCCCAATTACTGGGTTCATTTCCCCAAAATCTTTTTTTCCCCCAAAACTGGGTTTATTTTCCTCAAAAACGGGCTTTTCCTCCCGAAACTGGGTTCATTTTCCCAATAATCTTTTTTCGTCCCAATCTGGGTTCATTTTCCCCTAAATCTGTTTTTTTCCACAAAATTGGGTTCATTTCCCTACAAACTTGGTTTCCCCCTCCCCCCCCCCCAACTTCATTTTGTTCATTTTCCCATAATCCGGGTTTTTTTAAATAATTACTGGATCATATTCCCCAAAATATGTTTTTTCCACCAAAATTGGGTTCGTTTTCCTCAAAAACGCGGTTTTACCCCCAAAAGAGTGTTCATTTTCCCCAAAATCCTCTATTTCCTCTCCACACTGGGTTAATTTTCTACAAAATCGGGTTTTTTTCCACCAAAACTTCTCTAAAAACTGGGTTCCCCCCAAATTGGGTTCATTTTCCCCATAATCAGTTTTTTCCCCATTACTGGGTTCATTTTCCCAAAATCTCTTTTTTCCCCAAAACTGGGGTCATTTTCATCAAAAACGGCTTTTTTTTCCCCCAAAACTGGGTTCATTATACCCATGACCAGCTTTTTTCCTCCGGAACTTTTTTCATTTTCCACAAAATCCTTTTTTTCTTCAAAAAGCTGGGTGCATTTTAACACAAATCAAGTTTTCCCCTCCAAACTGTGTTCATTTTCCCCAAAATCAGTTTTTTTCCCCAAAAACTGGGTTCATTTTCCCAAAATCTTTTTTTTTCCCCCAAAACTGGTTGCATATTTACACAAATCATGTTTTCCCCTCCACTCTGGATTCATTTTCCACAGAATATGTTTTTTTCCACCTTAACTGTGTTCCTTTCCCTACAAATTGGGTTCCCCCCCCCAAACTCTGTTCATTTTCTCCATAATCAGTTTTTTTCACCATTACTGGGTTCATTTTCCCCATAACTGGGTTTATTTTAGTCAAAAACGGGTTTTTCCCCACAAACTGGCTTCATTTTCCCCATAATCAGCTTTTTTCCTCCCAAACTGGGTTCATTTCTCCCAAAATCTGAAATGACTGTTCGTCAGGGAGGCAAGAAGAAGACTGCCGGCATGTCTGTAGAACCGCGGGCAGAGGCAGCTTTCCGACCGGCTTCAGTTTAGAGAGCTAGCCGGTAAGAGAAGGCACTGTCTCCCGAACAACGTAATGTTTGCAGCTGAAACCTACTGTGAAAGCCGGGAAACGCTGTGAAGGCTGCTCAAGAAAGCAAGAGCAGCTCCACTGTTTGCCTGTATTTGTCAGCCTTCGAGAGAGGAATATCCTGCCGCTAAAATGCTTTCTCTTCTGGCAGGTATTCATGGAAGGAAATTCCAGGATTCTTTAAAATCAAGGGGTTAATTTCTGCACTCCATTGGAGGAAAAACAAAACCTTGCAGTTCAATGAATTGTGAATTCGCTGCCGGCTGTGGTAAGACATTTCAGCAGAAACAGTTTGCAGAGGCTGAAGGGGACGAACAGGAAGAAAGGGATCTGTCGTCCTTGAACACGAACAGATCATCCGATTATTTCTCTTTTAAATACATTGTTAGGAGATGAAATGTCATGCTAAAACATTTCCAAAATAGAAAATACGTGGTTGGGTAGGAGGCAAGATTTTAGACTGCTGTGGATGCGCTTTAATATGATGCTAGAAATCGGAAAAGACTGTTTGTCAGGGAGGAAAGAAGCAGCCTGCCGGGATGTCTGTAAAACCGCGGCGAGAGGCAGCTTTCCGAACGGCTTCACTTTAGAGAGCTAGCCGATAAGAGAAGGCGGTGTCTCCGGACCAATGTAATATTTGTCTCCTGAACAACGTAATGTTTGCAGCTGAAGCTTGGGTTCATTTTCCGCATAATCAGCATTTTTTGGGGACTAAAATGAAGAGAAGGCGGTGTCTCCCGAACAACGTCATGTTTGCAGCTGAAGCCTACTGTGAAAGCCGGGGCAACACTGTGAAGGCTGCTCAAGAAAGCAAGAGCAGCTCCACTGTTTGCCTGTATTTGCAGCCTTCGAGAGAAGAATACCCTGCCGCTAAAAAGCTTTCTCTTCTGGCAGCTATTCATGGAAGGAAATTCCAGGATTCTTTAAAATCAAGGGGTTAGTATCTTGTCTCCCTTGGAGGAAAAACAAAACCGTGCAGTTCAGAGAATGTGTGTGAATTCGCTGCCGGCTGTGGTAAGACGTTTCAGCAGAAACAGTTTGCAGAGGCTGAAGGGGACGGACAGGAAAAATGGGATCTGTCGTCCTTGAACACGAACAGATCATCCGATTATTTCTCTTTTAAATACATTGTTAGGAGATGAAATGTCATGCTAAAACATTTCCAAAATAGAAAATACGTGGTTGGGTAGGAGGCAAGATTTTAGACTGCTGTGGATGCGCTTTAATATGATGCTAGAAATCGGAAAAGACTGTTTGTCAGGGAGGCAAGAAGCAGCCTGCCGGGATGTCTGTAAAACCGCGGCGAGAGGCAGCTTTCCGAACGGCTTCACTTTAGAGAGCTAGCCGATAAGAGAAGGCGGTGTCTCCGGACCAATGTAATATTTGTCTCCTGAACAACGTAATGTTTGCAGCTGAAGCTTGGGTTCATTTTCCGCATAATCAGCATTTTTTCCTCCGAAACTAAGTTCATTTTCCACAAAATCCCTATTAACCCCCAAAACTGGGTACATTTTCACACAAATCAAGTTGTCCTCTCCAAACTGAGTTCATTTTCCTCAAAATCTTCTATTTCCACTCTGCACTTGGTTCACTTTCCCCAAAATCAGGATTTTCCCCCATTACTGTGTTCATTTTCCCCCAAAAAAAAAATTTTCCCCCAAAAAACTGGGTTCATTATCCCCAAAATATGTTTTTTCCACCAAAACTGGGTTTATTTCCGTACATATCGGGTTTTCCCCACCAAACTGGGTTCATTTTCCCCAATATATGGATTTTTGAACCAGTTACTGGCTTTGTTTCCCCAAAAGCTTTTTTTGCCTTCAAAACTGGGTTCATTTTCATCAAAAATGTTTTTTTTCCCCCAAAACTGGTTTCATTTTTCCCATAATCAGCTTCTTTCCTCCCAAACCGTTTTCATTTTCCCCAAAATCAGGTTTTTTCCCCATTACTGGGTTCATTTCCCCAAAATCGTTTTTTTTCCCCAAAAACTGGGTTCATTTTCCCCCAAGTCGGTTTTTTTCGAGCAAAACTCGGTTCATTTCCCTACAAGTTGGTGTCCCCCCCCCCCCCAAACTCTGTTAATTTTCCCAAAAACTCTGTTTTTTTACCCGATTACTGGGTTCATTTTCCCCAAAATATTTTTTTTCCCCAAAACTGGCTTCGTTTTCCTTAAAAATGGATTTTTCCCCCCAAACTGGGTTGATTTTCCTTAAAAATGGATTTTTTTCCCCCAAAACTGCGTTCATTTTCCACATAATCAGCATTTTTTCTCTGAAATTAGGTTCATTTTTCACAAAATCCCTATTAACAACCAAAACTGGGTACGTTTTCACACAAATCAGGTTGTCCTCTCCAAACTGAGTTCATTTTCCTCAAAATCTTCTATTTCCACTCCGCACTTGGTTCATTTTCACCAAAGTCAGGATTTTTCCCCATTACTGGGTTCATTTTCCCCAAAATATATTTTTTCCACAAAACTGGGTTTATTTCCCTTCAAATTGGGTTTTCCCCACCAAACTGGGTTCATTTTCCCCAAAATCCGGGGTTTTTACCCTATTACTGGCTGTATTTCCACAAAATGTTTTTTTCCCCCCAAACTGGCTTCATTTTCCTTATAATCAGCTTCTATCCTCCCAAACTGGGTACATTTTCCCCAAAATCTCATTTTTTCTTCAAAACACTGGGTGCATTTTCACATAAATCAAGTTTTCCCCTCCAAACTGTGTTCATTTTCCCCAAAATCAGGTTTTTTCAAAATTACTGGGTTCATTTCCCCAAAATCGTTTTTTTACCCGAAAAACTGGGTTCATTTTCCCCAAAATCGTTTTTTTTCCACACAAACTGGGTTGATTTTCCCCAAAGTCGGTTTTTTTCGAGCAAAACTCGGTTCATTTCCCTACAAGTTGGTTCCCCCCCCCCCCCAAACTCTGTTCATTTCCCCAAAAACTCTGGTTTTTTACCCGATTACTGGGTTCATTTTCCCCAAAATAATTTTTTTCCCCAAAACTGGGTTCATTTTCCTTAAAAATGGATTTTTTCCCCCAAAACTGGGTTCATTTTCCGCATAATCAGCATTTTTTCTCTGAAATTAGGTTCATTTTTCACAAAATCCCTATTAACAACCAAAACTGGGTACGTTTTCACACAAATCAGGTTGTCCTCTCCAAACTGAGTTCATTTTCCTCAAAATCTTCTATTTCCACTCCGCACTTGGTTCACTTTCCCCGAAATCAGGATTTTCCCCCATTACTGTGTTCATTTTCCCCCCCAAAAAAATTTTCCCCAAGAAAACTGGGTTCATTTTCCCCAAAATATGTTTTTTCCACCAAAACTGTGTTTATTTCCCTACATATCGGGTTTTCCCCACCAAACTGTGTTCATTTTCCCCAATATATGGATTTTTGAACCAGTTACTGGCTTTGTTTCCCCAAAATCTTTTTTTTCCTTCAAAACTGGGTTCATTTTCATCAAAAATGTTTTTTTCCCCCCAAACTAGTTTCATTTTTCCCATAATCAGCTTCTTTCCTCCCAAACCGTGTTCATTTTCCCCAAAATCAGGTTTTTTCCCCATTACTGGGTTCATTTCCCCAAAATCGGGTTTTTTCCCCAAAAACTGGGTTCATTTTCCCCAAAATCGGTTTTTTTCCACCCAAACTGGGTTGATTTTCCCCAAAGTCGGTTTTTTTCGAGCAAAACTCGGTTCATTTCCCTATAAGTTGGTTCCCCCCCCCCCCCAAACTCTGTTCATTTTCCCAAAGATTCTGTTTTTTTACCCGATTACGGGGTTCATTTTCCCCAAAATATTTTTTTTCCCCAAAACTGGCTTCATTTTCCTTAAAAATGGATTTATCTCCCAAAACTGGGTTGATTTTCCTTAAAAATGGATTTTTTCCCCCAAAACTGGGTTCATTTTCCACATAATCAGCATTTTTTCTCTGAAATTAGGTTCATTTTTCACAAAATCCCTATTAACAACCAAAACTGGGTACGTTTTCACACAAATCAGGTTGTCCTCTCCAAACTGAGTTCATTTTCCTCAAAATCTTCTATTTCCACTCCGCACTTGGTTCACTTTCCCCGAAATCAGGATTTTCCCCCATTACTGTGTTCATTTTCCCCCCCAAAAAAATTTTCCCCAAAAAAACTGGGTTCATTTTCCCCAAAATATGTTTTTTCCACCAAAACTGGGTTTATTTCCCTACATATCGGGTTTTCCCCACCAAACTGGGTTCATTTTCCCCAATATATGGATTTTTGAACCAGTTACTGGCTTTGTTTCCCCAAAATCTTTTTTTGCCTTCAAAACTGGGTTCATTTTCATCAAAAATGTTTTTTTCCCCCCAAACTGGTTTCATTTTTCCCATAATCAGCTTCTTTCCTCCCAAACCGTGTTCATTTTCCCCAAAATCAGTTTTTTTCCCCATTACTGGGTTCATTTCCCCAAAATCGGGTTTTTTCCCCAAAAACTGGGTTCATTTTCCCCAAAATCGGTTTTTTTCCACCCAAACTGGGTTGATTTTCCCCAAAGTCGGTTTTTTTCGAGCAAAACTCGGTTCATTTCCCTATAAGTTGGTTCCCCCCCCCCCCAAACTCTGTTCATTTTCCCAAAGATTCTGTTTTTTTACCCGATTACGGGGTTCATTTTCCCCAAAATATTTTTTTTCCCCAAAACTGGCTTCATTTTCCTTAAAAATGGATTTATCTCCCAAAACTGGGTTGATTTTCCTTAAAAATGGATTTTTTCCCCCAAAACTGGGTTCATTTTCCACATAATCAGCATTTTTTCTCTGAAATTAGGTTCATTTTTCACAAAATCCCTATTAACAACCAAAACTGGGTACGTTTTCACACAAATCAGGTTGTCCTCTCCAAACTGAGTTCATTTTCCTCAAAATCTTCTATTTCCACTCCGCACTTGGTTCATTTTCCCCGAAATCAGGATTTTCCCCCATTACTGTGTTCATTTTCCCCCCCAAAAAAATTTTCCCCAAAAAAACTGGGTTCATTTTCCCCAAAATATGTTTTTTCCACCAAAACTGGGTTTATTTCCCTACATATCGGGTTTTCCCCACCAAACTGTGTTCATTTTCCCCAATATATGGATTTTTGAACCAGTTACTGGCTTTGTTTCCCCAAAATCTTTTTTTGCCTTCAAAACTGGGTTCATTTTCATCAAAAATGGTTTTTTCCCCCCAAACTGGTTTCATTTTTCCCATAATCAGCTTCTTTCCTCCCAAACCGTGTTCATTTTCCCCAAAATCAGGTTTTTTCCCCATTACTGGGTTCATTTCCCCAAAATCGGGTTTTTTCCCCATTACTGGGTTCATTTTCCCCAAAATCAATTTTTTTCCACCCAAACTGGGTTGATTTTCCCCAAAGTCAGTTTTTTTCGAGCAAAACTCGGTTCATTTCCCTACAAGTTGGTTCCCCCCCCAAACTCTGTTCATTTTCCCAAAAACTCTGGTTTTTTACCCGATTACTGGGTTCATTTTCCCCAAAATAATTTTTCCCCCAAAACTGGGTTGATTTTCCTTAAAAATGGATTTCCCCCCCAAAACTGGGTTCATTTTCCGCATAATCAGCATTTTTTTCTCCGAAATTAGGTTCATTTTTCAGAAAAATCCCTATTAACAACCAAAACTGGGTACGTTTTCACACAAATCAGGTTGTCCTCTCCAAACTGAGTTCATTTTCCTCAAAATCTTCTATTTCCACTCCGCACTTGGTTCACTTTCCCCAAAATCAGGATTTTCCCCCATTACTGTGTTCATTTTCCTCCCAAAAAATATTTTCCCAAAAAAAAACGGGGTTCATTTTCCCCAAAATATGTTTTTTCCACCAAAACTGGGTTTATTTCCCTACATATCAGGTTTTCCCAACCAAACTGGGTTCATTTTCCCCAATATATGGATTTTTGAACCAGTTACTGGCTTTGTTTCCCCAAAATCATTTTTTTTCCTTCAAAACTGGGTTCATTTTCATCAAAAATGTTTTTTTCCCCCCAAACTGGTTTCATTTTCCCCATAATCAGCTTCTTTCCTCCCAAACCGTGTTCATTTTCCCCAAAATCAGTTTTTTTCCCCAAAAACTGGGTTCATTGTCCCCAAAATCGGTTTTTTTCCCCAAAACTGGCTTCATTTTCCTTAAAAATGGATTTTTCCCCCAAAACTGGGTTGATTTTCCTTAAAAATGGATTATTCCCCCAAAACAGGGTTCATTTTCCGCATAATCAGCATTTTTTATCCGAAATTAGGTTCATTTTTCAGAAAAATCCCTATTAACAACCAAAACTGGGTACGTTTTCACACAAATCAGGTTGTCCTCTCCAAACTGATTTCATTTTCCTCAAAATCTTCTATTTCCACTCCGCACTTGGTTCATTTTCACCAAAGTCAGGATTTTTCCCCATTACTGGGTTCATTTTCCCCAAAATATATTTTTTCCACAAAACTGGGTTTAGTTCCCTTCAAATTGGGTTTTCCCCACCAAACTGGGTTCATTTTCCCCAAAATCCGGGGTTTTTACCCTATTACTGGCTGTATTTCCACAAAATGATTTTAACCCCCAAACTGGCTTCATTTTCCTTATAATCAGCTTCTATCCTCCCAAACTGGGTACATTTTCCCCAAAATCTCATTTTGTCTTCAAAACACTGGGTGCATTTTCACACAAATCGTTTTCCCCTCCAAACTGTGTTTGTTTTCCCCAAAATCAGGTTTTTTCCCCATTACTGGGTTCATTTCCCCAAAATCGGGTTTTTTCCCCAAAAACTGGGTTCATTTTCCCCAAAATCGTTTTTTCCCACCCAAACTGGGTTGATTTTCCCCAAAGTCGGTTTTTTTCGAGCAAAACTCGGTTCATTTCCCTACAAGTTGGATCCCCCCCACCCCCAAATTCTGTTCATTTTCCCAAAAATTCTGTTTTTTTACCCGATTACGGGGTTCATTTTCCCCAAAATATTTTTTTTCCCCAAAACTGGCTTCATTTTCTTTAAAAATGGATTTTTCTCCCAAAACTGGGTTGATTTTCCTTAAAAATGGATTTTTTTCCCCCAAAACTGGGTTCATTTTCCACATAATCAGCATTTTTTATCCGAAATTAGGTTCATTTTTCAGAAAAATCCCTATTAACAACCAAAACTGGGTACTTTTTCACACAAATCAGGTTGTCCTCTCCAAACTGATTTCATTTTCCTCAAAATCTTCTATTTCCACTCCGCACTTGGTTCATTTTCAACAAAGTCAGGATTTTTCCCCATTACTGGGTTCATTTTCCCCAAAATATATTTTTTCCACAAAACTGGGTTTATTTCCCTTCAAATTGGGTTTTCCCCACCAAACTGGGTTCATTTTCATCAAAAATGGTTTTTTCCCCCCAAACTGGTTTCATTTTTCCCATAATCAGCTTCTTTCCTCCCAAACCGTGTTCATTTTCCCCAAAATCAGGTTTTTTCCCCATTACTGGGTTCATTTCCCCAAAATCGGGTTTTTTCCCCATTACTGGGTACATTTTCCCCAAAATCAATTTTTTTCCACCCAAACTGGGTTGATTTTCCCCAAAGTCAGTTTTTTTCGAGCAAAACTCGGTTCATTTCCCTACAAGTTGGTTCCCCCCCCAAACTCTGTTCATTTTCCCAAAAACTCTGGTTTTTTACCCGATTACTGGGTTCATTTTCCCCAAAATAATTTTTCCCCCAAAACTGGGTTGATTTTCCTTAAAAATGGATTTCCCCCCCAAAACTGGGTTCATTTTCCGCATAATCAGCATTTTTTTCTCCGAAATTAGGTTCATTTTTCAGAAAAATCCCTATTAACAACCAAAACTGGGTACGTTTTCACACAAATCAGGTTGTCCTCTCCAAACTGAGTTCATTTTCCTCAAAATCTTCTATTTCCACTCCGCACTTGGTTCACTTTCCCCAAAATCAGGATTTTCCCCCATTACTGTGTTCATTTTCCTCCCAAAAAATATTTTCCCAAAAAAAAACGGGGTTCATTTTCCCCAAAATATGTTTTTTCCACCAAAACTGGGTTTATTTCCCTACATATCAGGTTTTCCCAACCAAACTGGGTTCATTTTCCCCAATATATGGATTTTTGAACCAGTTACTGGCTTTGTTTCCCCAAAATCTTTTTTTTCCTTCAAAACTGGGTTCATTTTCATCAAAAATGTTTTTTTCCCCCCAAACTGGTTTCATTTTCCCCATAATCAGCTTCTTTCCTCCCAAACCGTGTTCATTTTCCCCAAAATCAGTTTTTTTCCCCAAAAACTGGGTTCATTGTCCCCAAAATCGGTTTTTTTCCCCAAAACTGGCTTCATTTTCCTTAAAAATGGATTTTTCCCCCAAAACTGGGTTGATTTTCCTTAAAAATGGATTATTCCCCCAAAACAGGGTTCATTTTCCGCATAATCAGCATTTTTTATCCGAAATTAGGTTCATTTTTCAGAAAAATCCCTATTAACAACCAAAACTGGGTACGTTTTCACACAAATCAGGTTGTCCTCTCCAAACTGATTTCATTTTCCTCAAAATCTTCTATTTCCACTCCGCACTTGGTTCATTTTCAACAAAGTCAGGATTTTTCCCCATTACTGGGTTCATTTTCCCCAAAATATATTTTTTCCACAAAACTGGGTTTAGTTCCCTTCAAATTGGGTTTTCCCCACCAAACTGGGTTCATTTTCCCCAAAATCCGGGGTTTTTACCCTATTACTGGCTGTATTTCCACAAAATGTTTTTTTACCCCCAAACTGGCTTCATTTTCCTTATAATCAGCTTCTATCCTCCCAAACTGGGTACATTTTCCCCAAAATCTCATTTTGTCTTCAAAACACTGGGTGCATTTTCACACAAATCGTTTTCCCCTCCAAACTGTGTTTGTTTTCCCCAAAATCAGGTTTTTTCCCCATTACTGGGTTCATTTCCCCAAAATCGGGTTTTTTCCCCAAAAACTGGGTTCATTTTCCCCAAAATCGTTTTTTCCCACCCAAACTGGGTTGATTTTCCCCAAAGTCGGTTTTTTTCGAGCAAAACTCGGTTCATTTCCCTACAAGTTGGATCCCCCCCACCCCCAAATTCTGTTCATTTTCCCAAAAATTCTGTTTTTTTACCCGATTACGGGGTTCATTTTCCCCAAAATATTTTTTTTCCCCAAAACTGGCTTCATTTTCTTTAAAAATGGATTTTTCTCCCAAAACTGGGTTGATTTTCCTTAAAAATGGATTTTTTTCCCCCAAAACTGGGTTCATTTTCCACATAATCAGCATTTTTTATCCGAAATTAGGTTCATTTTTCACAAAATCCCTATTAACAACCAAAACTGGGTACTTTTTCACACAAATCAGGTTGTCCTCTCCAAACTGATTTCATTTTCCTCAAAATCTTCTATTTCCACTCCGCACTTGGTTCATTTTCAACAAAGTCAGGATTTTTCCCCATTACTGGGTTCATTTTCCCCAAAATATATTTTTTCCACAAAACTGGGTTTATTTCCCTTCAAATTGGGTTTTCCCCACCAAACTGGGTTCATTTTCATCAAAAATGGTTTTTTCCCCCCAAACTGGTTTCATTTTTCCCATAATCAGCTTCTTTCCTCCCAAACCGTGTTCATTTTCCCCAAAATCAGGTTTTTTCCCCATTACTGGGTTCATTTCCCCAAAATCGGGTTTTTTCCCCATTACTGGGTACATTTTCCCCAAAATCAATTTTTTTCCACCCAAACTGGGTTGATTTTCCCCAAAGTCAGTTTTTTTCGAGCAAAACTCGGTTCATTTCCCTACAAGTTGGTTCCCCCCCCAAACTCTGTTCATTTTCCCAAAAACTCTGGTTTTTTACCCGATTACTGGGTTCATTTTCCCCAAAATAATTTTTCCCCCAAAACTGGGTTGATTTTCCTTAAAAATGGATTTCCCCCCCAAAACTGGGTTCATTTTCCGCATAATCAGCATTTTTTTCTCCGAAATTAGGTTCATTTTTCAGAAAAATCCCTATTAACAACCAAAACTGGGTACGTTTTCACACAAATCAGGTTGTCCTCTCCAAACTGAGTTCATTTTCCTCAAAATCTTCTATTTCCACTCCGCACTTGGTTCACTTTCCCCAAAATCAGGATTTTCCCCCATTACTGTGTTCATTTTCCTCCCAAAAAATATTTTCCCAAAAAAAAACGGGGTTCATTTTCCCCAAAATATGTTTTTTCCACCAAAACTGGGTTTATTTCCCTACATATCAGGTTTTCCCAACCAAACTGGGTTCATTTTCCCCAATATATGGATTTTTGAACCAGTTACTGGCTTTGTTTCCCCAAAATCTTTTTTTTCCTTCAAAACTGGGTTCATTTTCATCAAAAATGTTTTTTTCCCCCCAAACTGGTTTCATTTTCCCCATAATCAGCTTCTTTCCTCCCAAACCGTGTTCATTTTCCCCAAAATCAGTTTTTTTCCCCAAAAACTGGGTTCATTGTCCCCAAAATCGGTTTTTTTCCCCAAAACTGGCTTCATTTTCCTTAAAAATGGATTTTTCCCCCAAAACTGGGTTGATTTTCCTTAAAAATGGATTATTCCCCCAAAACAGGGTTCATTTTCCGCATAATCAGCATTTTTTATCCGAAATTAGGTTCATTTTTCAGAAAAATCCCTATTAACAACCAAAACTGGGTACGTTTTCACACAAATCAGGTTGTCCTCTCCAAACTGATTTCATTTTCCTCAAAATCTTCTATTTCCACTCCGCACTTGGTTCATTTTCAACAAAGTCAGGATTTTTCCCCATTACTGGGTTCATTTTCCCCAAAATATATTTTTTCCACAAAACTGGGTTTAGTTCCCTTCAAATTGGGTTTTCCCCACCAAACTGGGTTCATTTTCCCCAAAATCCGGGGTTTTTACCCTATTACTGGCTGTATTTCCACAAAATGTTTTTTTACCCCCAAACTGGCTTCATTTTCCTTATAATCAGCTTCTATCCTCCCAAACTGGGTACATTTTCCCCAAAATCTCATTTTGTCTTCAAAACACTGGGTGCATTTTCACACAAATCGTTTTCCCCTCCAAACTGTGTTTGTTTTCCCCAAAATCAGGTTTTTTCCCCATTACTGGGTTCATTTCCCCAAAATCGGGTTTTTTCCCCAAAAACTGGGTTCATTTTCCCCAAAATCGTTTTTTCCCACCCAAACTGGGTTGATTTTCCCCAAAGTCGGTTTTTTTCGAGCAAAACTCGGTTCATTTCCCTACAAGTTGGATCCCCCCCACCCCCAAATTCTGTTCATTTTCCCAAAAATTCTGTTTTTTTACCCGATTACGGGGTTCATTTTCCCCAAAATATTTTTTTTCCCCAAAACTGGCTTCATTTTCTTTAAAAATGGATTTTTCTCCCAAAACTGGGTTGATTTTCCTTAAAAATGGATTTTTTTCCCCCAAAACTGGGTTCATTTTCCACATAATCAGCATTTTTTATCCGAAATTAGGTTCATTTTTCACAAAATCCCTATTAACAACCAAAACTGGGTACTTTTTCACACAAATCAGGTTGTCCTCTCCAAACTGAGTTCATTTTCCTCAAAATCTTCTATTTCCACTCCGCACTTGGTTCACTTTCCCCAAAATCAGGATTTTCCCCCATTACTGTGTTCATTTTCCTCCCAAAAAAATATTTTCCCAAAAAAAACGGGGTTCATTTTCCCCAAAATATGTTTTTTCCACCAAAACTGGGTTTATTTCCCTACATATCAGGTTTTCCCAACCAAACTGTGTTCATTTTCCCCAATATATGGATTTTTGAACCAGTTACTGGCTTTGTTTCCCCAAAATCTTTTTTTTCCTTCAAAACTGGGTTCATTTTCATCAAAAATGTTTTTTTCCCCCCAAACTGGTTTCATTTTCCCCATAATCAGCTTCTTTCCTCCCAAACCGTGTTCATTTTCCCCAAAATCAGTTTTTTTCCCCAAAAACTGGGTTCATTGTCCCCAAAATCGGTTTTTTTCCCCAAAACTGGGTTGATTTTCCTTAAAAATGGATTTTTTTCCCCCAAAACTGGGTTCATTTTCCACATAATCAGCATTTTTTATCCGAAATTAGGTTCATTTTTCAGAAAAATCCCTATTAACAACCAAAACTGGGTACGTTTTCACACAAATCAGGTTGTCCTCTCCAAACTGAGTTCATTTTCCTCAAAATCTTCTATTTCCACTCCGCACTTGGTTAACTTTCCCCGAAATCAGGATTTTCCCCCATTACTGTGTTCATTTTCCCCCCCAAAAAAATTTTCCCCCAAAAAAATGGGTTCATTTTCCCCAAAGTATGTTTTTTCCACCAAAACTGGGTTTATTTCCCTACATATCGGGTTTTCCCCACCAAACTGTGTTCATTTTCCCCAATATATGGATTTTTGAACCAGTTACTGGCTTTGTTTCCCCAAAATCTTTTTTTGCCTTCAAAACTGGGTTCATTTTCATCAAAAATGTTTTTTTCCCCCCAAACTGGTTTCATTTTTCCCATAATCAGCTTCTTTCCTCCCAAACCGTGTTCATTTTCCCCAAAATCAGTTTTTTTCCCCATTACTGGGTTCATTTCCCCAAAATCGGGTTTTTTCCCCAAAAACTGGGTTCATTTTCCCCAAAATCGGTTTTTTTCCACCCAAACTGGGTTGATTTTCCCCAAAGTCGGTTTTTTTCGAGCAAAACTCGGTTCATTTCCCTATAAGTTGGTTCCCCCCCCCCCCAAACTCTGTTCATTTTCCCAAAGATTCTGTTTTTTTACCCGATTACGGGGTTCATTTTCCCCAAAATATTTTTTTCCCCAAAACTGGCTTCATTTTCCTTAAAAATGGATTTATCTCCCAAAACTGGGTTGATTTTCCTTAAAAATGGATTTTTTCCCCCAAAACTGGGTTCATTTTCCACATAATCAGCATTTTTTCTCTGAAATTAGGTTCATTTTTCACAAAATCCCTATTAACAACCAAAACTGGGTACGTTTTCACACAAATCAGGTTGTCCTCTCCAAACTGAGTTCATTTTCCTCAAAATCTTCTATTTCCACTCCGCACTTGGTTCATTTTCCCCGAAATCAGGATTTTCCCCCATTACTGTGTTCATTTTCCCCCCCAAAAAAATTTTCCCCAAAAAAACTGGGTTCATTTTCCCCAAAATATGTTTTTTCCACCAAAACTGGGTTTATTTCCCTACATATCGGGTTTTCCCCACCAAACTGTGTTCATTTTCCCCAATATATGGATTTTTGAACCAGTTACTGGCTTTGTTTCCCCAAAATCTTTTTTTGCCTTCAAAACTGGGTTCATTTTCATCAAAAATGTTTTTTTCCCCCCAAACTGGTTTCATTTTTCCCATAATCAGCTTCTTTCCTCCCAAACCGTGTTCATTTTCCCCAAAATCAGGTTTTTTCCCCATTACTGGGTTCATTTCCCCAAAATCGGGTTTTTTCCCCATTACTGGGTTCATTTTCCCCAAAATCAATTTTTTTCCACCCAAACTGGGTTGATTTTCCCCAAAGTCAGTTTTTTTCGAGCAAAACTCGGTTCATTTCCCTACAAGTTGGTTCCCCCCCCAAACTCTGTTCATTTTCCCAAAAACTCTGGTTTTTTACCCGATTACTGGGTTCATTTTCCCCAAAATAATTTTTCCCCCAAAACTGGGTTGATTTTCCTTAAAAATGGATTTCCCCCCCAAAACTGGGTTCATTTTCCGCATAATCAGCATTTTTTTCTCCGAAATTAGGTTCATTTTTCAGAAAAATCCCTATTAACAACCAAAACTGGGTACGTTTTCACACAAATCAGGTTGTCCTCTCCAAACTGAGTTCATTTTCCTCAAAATCTTCTATTTCCACTCCGCACTTGGTTCACTTTCCCCAAAATCAGGATTTTCCCCCATTACTGTGTTCATTTTCCTCCCAAAAAATATTTTCCCAAAAAAAAACGGGGTTCATTTTCCCCAAAATATGTTTTTTCCACCAAAACTGGGTTTATTTCCCTACATATCAGGTTTTCCCAACCAAACTGGGTTCATTTTCCCCAATATATGGATTTTTGAACCAGTTACTGGCTTTGTTTCCCCAAAATCATTTTTTTTCCTTCAAAACTGGGTTCATTTTCATCAAAAATGTTTTTTTCCCCCCAAACTGGTTTCATTTTCCCCATAATCAGCTTCTTTCCTCCCAAACCGTGTTCATTTTCCCCAAAATCAGTTTTTTTCCCCAAAAACTGGGTTCATTGTCCCCAAAATCGGTTTTTTTCCCCAAAACTGGCTTCATTTTCCTTAAAAATGGATTTTTCCCCCAAAACTGGGTTGATTTTCCTTAAAAATGGATTATTCCCCCAAAACAGGGTTCATTTTCCGCATAATCAGCATTTTTTATCCGAAATTAGGTTCATTTTTCAGAAAAATCCCTATTAACAACCAAAACTGGGTACGTTTTCACACAAATCAGGTTGTCCTCTCCAAACTGATTTCATTTTCCTCAAAATCTTCTATTTCCACTCCGCACTTGGTTCATTTTCAACAAAGTCAGGATTTTTCCCCATTACTGGGTTCATTTTCCCCAAAATATATTTTTTCCACAAAACTGGGTTTAGTTCCCTTCAAATTGGGTTTTCCCCACCAAACTGGGTTCATTTTCCCCAAAATCCGGGGTTTTTACCCTATTACTGGCTGTATTTCCACAAAATGATTTTAACCCCCAAACTGGCTTCATTTTCCTTATAATCAGCTTCTATCCTCCCAAACTGGGTACATTTTCCCCAAAATCTCATTTTGTCTTCAAAACACTGGGTGCATTTTCACACAAATCGTTTTCCCCTCCAAACTGTGTTTGTTTTCCCCAAAATCAGGTTTTTTCCCCATTACTGGGTTCATTTCCCCAAAATCGGGTTTTTTCCCCAAAAACTGGGTTCATTTTCCCCAAAATCGTTTTTTCCCACCCAAACTGGGTTGATTTTCCCCAAAGTCGGTTTTTTTCGAGCAAAACTCGGTTCATTTCCCTACAAGTTGGATCCCCCCCACCCCCAAATTCTGTTCATTTTCCCAAAAATTCTGTTTTTTTACCCGATTACGGGGTTCATTTTCCCCAAAATATTTTTTTTCCCCAAAACTGGCTTCATTTTCTTTAAAAATGGATTTTTCTCCCAAAACTGGGTTGATTTTCCTTAAAAATGGATTTTTTTCCCCCAAAACTGGGTTCATTTTCCACATAATCAGCATTTTTTATCCGAAATTAGGTTCATTTTTCAGAAAAATCCCTATTAACAACCAAAACTGGGTACTTTTTCACACAAATCAGGTTGTCCTCTCCAAACTGATTTCATTTTCCTCAAAATCTTCTATTTCCACTCCGCACTTGGTTCATTTTCAACAAAGTCAGGATTTTTCCCCATTACTGGGTTCATTTTCCCCAAAATATATTTTTTCCACAAAACTGGGTTTATTTCCCTTCAAATTGGGTTTTCCCCACCAAACTGGGTTCATTTTCATCAAAAATGGTTTTTTCCCCCCAAACTGGTTTCATTTTTCCCATAATCAGCTTCTTTCCTCCCAAACCGTGTTCATTTTCCCCAAAATCAGGTTTTTTCCCCATTACTGGGTTCATTTCCCCAAAATCGGGTTTTTTCCCCATTACTGGGTACATTTTCCCCAAAATCAATTTTTTTCCACCCAAACTGGGTTGATTTTCCCCAAAGTCAGTTTTTTTCGAGCAAAACTCGGTTCATTTCCCTACAAGTTGGTTCCCCCCCCAAACTCTGTTCATTTTCCCAAAAACTCTGGTTTTTTACCCGATTACTGGGTTCATTTTCCCCAAAATAATTTTTCCCCCAAAACTGGGTTGATTTTCCTTAAAAATGGATTTCCCCCCCAAAACTGGGTTCATTTTCCGCATAATCAGCATTTTTTTCTCCGAAATTAGGTTCATTTTTCAGAAAAATCCCTATTAACAACCAAAACTGGGTACGTTTTCACACAAATCAGGTTGTCCTCTCCAAACTGAGTTCATTTTCCTCAAAATCTTCTATTTCCACTCCGCACTTGGTTCACTTTCCCCAAAATCAGGATTTTCCCCCATTACTGTGTTCATTTTCCTCCCAAAAAATATTTTCCCAAAAAAAAACGGGGTTCATTTTCCCCAAAATATGTTTTTTCCACCAAAACTGGGTTTATTTCCCTACATATCAGGTTTTCCCAACCAAACTGGGTTCATTTTCCCCAATATATGGATTTTTGAACCAGTTACTGGCTTTGTTTCCCCAAAATCTTTTTTTTCCTTCAAAACTGGGTTCATTTTCATCAAAAATGTTTTTTTCCCCCCAAACTGGTTTCATTTTCCCCATAATCAGCTTCTTTCCTCCCAAACCGTGTTCATTTTCCCCAAAATCAGTTTTTTTCCCCAAAAACTGGGTTCATTGTCCCCAAAATCGGTTTTTTTCCCCAAAACTGGCTTCATTTTCCTTAAAAATGGATTTTTCCCCCAAAACTGGGTTGATTTTCCTTAAAAATGGATTATTCCCCCAAAACAGGGTTCATTTTCCGCATAATCAGCATTTTTTATCCGAAATTAGGTTCATTTTTCAGAAAAATCCCTATTAACAACCAAAACTGGGTACGTTTTCACACAAATCAGGTTGTCCTCTCCAAACTGATTTCATTTTCCTCAAAATCTTCTATTTCCACTCCGCACTTGGTTCATTTTCAACAAAGTCAGGATTTTTCCCCATTACTGGGTTCATTTTCCCCAAAATATATTTTTTCCACAAAACTGGGTTTAGTTCCCTTCAAATTGGGTTTTCCCCACCAAACTGGGTTCATTTTCCCCAAAATCCGGGGTTTTTACCCTATTACTGGCTGTATTTCCACAAAATGTTTTTTTACCCCCAAACTGGCTTCATTTTCCTTATAATCAGCTTCTATCCTCCCAAACTGGGTACATTTTCCCCAAAATCTCATTTTGTCTTCAAAACACTGGGTGCATTTTCACACAAATCGTTTTCCCCTCCAAACTGTGTTTGTTTTCCCCAAAATCAGGTTTTTTCCCCATTACTGGGTTCATTTCCCCAAAATCGGGTTTTTTCCCCAAAAACTGGGTTCATTTTCCCCAAAATCGTTTTTTCCCACCCAAACTGGGTTGATTTTCCCCAAAGTCGGTTTTTTTCGAGCAAAACTCGGTTCATTTCCCTACAAGTTGGATCCCCCCCACCCCCAAATTCTGTTCATTTTCCCAAAAATTCTGTTTTTTTACCCGATTACGGGGTTCATTTTCCCAAAAATATTTTTTTTCCCCAAAACTGGCTTCATTTTCTTTAAAAATGGATTTTTCTCCCAAAACTGGGTTGATTTTCCTTAAAAATGGATTTTTTTCCCCCAAAACTGGGTTCATTTTCCACATAATCAGCATTTTTTATCCGAAATTAGGTTCATTTTTCAGAAAAATCCCTATTAACAACCAAAACTGGGTACGTTTTCACACAAATCAGGTTGTCCTCTCCAAACTGAGTTCATTTTCCTCAAAATCTTCTATTTCCACTCCGCACTTGGTTAACTTTCCCCGAAATCAGGATTTTCCCCCATTACTGTGTTCATTTTCCCCCCCAAAAAAATTTTCCCCCAAAAAAATGGGTTCATTTTCCCCAAAGTATGTTTTTTCCACCAAAACTGGGTTTATTTCCCTACATATCGGGTTTTCCCCACCAAACTGTGTTCATTTTCCCCAATATATGGATTTTTGAACCAGTTACTGGCTTTGTTTCCCCAAAATCTTTTTTTGCCTTCAAAACTGGGTTCATTTTCATCAAAAATGTTTTTTTCCCCCCAAACTGGTTTCATTTTTCCCATAATCAGCTTCTTTCCTCCCAAACCGTGTTCATTTTCCCCAAAATCAGGTTTTTTCCCCATTACTGGGTTCATTTCCCCAAAATCGGGTTTTTTCCCCATTACTGGGTTCATTTCCCCAAAATCGTTTTTTTTTCCACCCAAACTGGGTTGATTTTCCCCAAAGTCGGTTTTTTTCGAGGAAAACTTGGTTCATTTCCCTACAAGTTGGTTCCCCCCCCCCCCCAAACTCTGTTCATTTTCCCAAAAACTCTGTTTTTTTACCCGATTACTGGGTTCATTTTCCCCAAAATAATTTTTCCCCCAAAACTGGGTTGATTTTCCTTAAAAATGGATTTCCCCCCCAAAACTGGGTTCATTTTCCGCATAATCAGCATTTTTTTCTCCGAAATTAGGTTCATTTTTCAGAAAAATCCCTATTAACAACCAAAACTGGGTACGTTTTCACACAAATCAGGTTGTCCTCTCCAAACTGAGTTCATTTTCCTCAAAATCTTCTATTTCCACTCCGCACTTGGTTCACTTTCCCCAAAATCAGGATTTTCCCCCATTACTGTGTTCATTTTCCTCCCAAAAAAATATTTTCCCAAAAAAAAACGGGGTTCATTTTCCCCAAAATATGTTTTTTCCACCAAAACTGGGTTTATTTCCCTACATATCAGGTTTTCCCAACCAAACTGGGTTCATTTTCCCCAATATATGGATTTTTGAACCAGTTACTGGCTTTGTTTCCCCAAAATCTTTTTTTTCCTTCAAAACTGGGTTCATTTTCATCAAAAATGTTTTTTTCCCCCCAAACTGGTTTCATTTTCCCCATAATCAGCTTCTTTCCTCCCAAACCGTGTTCATTTTCCCCAAAATCAGTTTTTTTCCCCAAAAACTGGGTTCATTGTCCCCAAAATCGGTTTTTTTCCCCAAAACTGGCTTCATTTTCCTTAAAAATGGATTTTTCCCCCAAAACTGGGTTGATTTTCCTTAAAAATGGATTATTCCCCCAAAACAGGGTTCATTTTCCGCATAATCAGCATTTTTTATCCGAAATTAGGTTCATTTTTCAGAAAAATCCCTATTAACAACCAAAACTGGGTACGTTTTCACACAAATCAGGTTGTCCTCTCCAAACTGATTTCATTTTCCTCAAAATCTTCTATTTCCACTCCGCACTTGGTTCATTTTCAACAAAGTCAGGATTTTTCCCCATTACTGGGTTCATTTTCCCCAAAATATATTTTTTCCACAAAACTGGGTTTATTTCCCTTCAAATTGGGTTTTCCCCACCAAACTGGGTTCATTTTCCCCAAAATCCGGGGTTTTTACCCTATTACTGGCTGTATTTCCACAAAATGTTTTTTTACCCCCAAACTGGCTTCATTTTCCTTATAATCAGCTTCTATCCTCCCAAACTGGGTACATTTTCCCCAAAATCTCATTTTGTCTTCAAAACACTGGGTGCATTTTCACACAAATCGTTTTCCCCTCCAAACTGTGTTTGTTTTCCCGAAAATCAGGTTTTTTCCCCATTACTGGGTTCATTTCCCCAAAATCGGGTTTTTTCCCCAAAAACTGGGTTCATTTTCCCCAAAATCGTTTTTTCCCACCCAAACTGGGTTGATTTTCCCCAAAGTCGGTTTTTTTCGAGCAAAACTCGGTTCATTTCCCTACAAGTTGGATCCCCCCCACCCCCAAATTCTGTTCATTTTCCCAAAAATTCTGTTTTTTTACCCGATTACGGGGTTCATTTTCCCCAAAATATTTTTTTTTCCCAAAACTGGCCTCATTTTCTTTAAAAATGGATTTTTCTCCCAAAACTGGGTTGATTTTCCTTAAAAATGGATTTTTTTCCCCCAAAACTGGGTTCATTTTCCACATAATCAGCATTTTTTATCCGAAATTAGGTTCATTTTTCACAAAATCCCTATTAACAACCAAAACTGGGTACTTTTTCACACAAATCAGGTTGTCCTCTCCAAACTGAGTTCATTTTCCTCAAAATCTTCTATTTCCACTCCGCACTTGGTTCACTTTCCCCAAAATCAGGATTTTCCCCCATTACTGTGTTCATTTTCCTCCCAAAAAAATATTTTCCCAAAAAAAACGGGGTTCATTTTCCCCAAAATATGTTTTTTCCACCAAAACTGGGTTTATTTCCCTACATATCAGGTTTTCCCAACCAAACTGGGTTCATTTTCCCCAATATATGGATTTTTGAACCAGTTACTGGCTTTGTTTCCCCAAAATCTTTTTTTTCCTTCAAAACTGGGTTCATTTTCATCAAAAATGTTTTTTTCCCCCCAAACTGGTTTCATTTTTCCCCATAATCAGCTTCTTTCCTCCCAAACCGTGTTCATTTTCCCCAAAATCAGTTTTTTTCCCCAAAAACTGGGTTCATTGTCCCCAAAATCGGTTTTTTTCCCCAAAACTGGGTTGATTTTCCTTAAAAATGGATTTTTTTCCCCCAAAACTGGGTTCATTTTCCACATAATCAGCATTTTTTATCCGAAATTAGGTTCATTTTTCAGAAAAATCCCTATTAACAACCAAAACTGGGTACGTTTTCACACAAATCAGGTTGTCCTCTCCAAACTGAGTTCATTTTCCTCAAAATCTTCTATTTCCACTCCGCACTTGGTTAACTTTCCCCGAAATCAGGATTTTCCCCCATTACTGTGTTCATTTTCCCCCCCAAAAAAATTTTCCCCCAAAAAAATGGGTTCATTTTCCCCAAAGTATGTTTTTTCCACCAAAACTGGGTTTATTTCCCTACATATCGGGTTTTCCCCACCAAACTGTGTTCATTTTCCCCAATATATGGATTTTTGAACCAGTTACTGGCTTTGTTTCCCCAAAATCTTTTTTTGCCTTCAAAACTGGGTTCATTTTCATCAAAAATGTTTTTTTCCCCCCAAACTGGTTTCATTTTTCCCATAATCAGCTTCTTTCCTCCCAAACCGTGTTCATTTTCCCCAAAATCAGGTTTTTTCAAAATTACTGGGTTCATTTCCCCAAAATCGGGTTTTTTCCCCATTACTGGGTTCATTTCCCCAAAATCGTTTTTTTTTCCACCCAAACTGGGTTGATTTTCCCCAAAGTCGGTTTTTTTCGAGCAAAACTCGGTTCATTTCCCTACAAGTTGGTTCCCCCCCCAAACTCTGTTCATTTTCCCAAAAACTCTTGTTTTTTTACCCGATTACTGGGTTCATTTTCCCCAAAATAATTTTTTTCCCCAAAACTGGCTTCATTTTCCTTAAAAATGGATTTTTCCCCAAAACTGGGTTGATTTTCCTTAAAAATGGATTTTTCCCCCAAAACTGGGTTCATTTTCCACATAATCAGCATTTTTTATCCGAAATTAGGTTCATTTTTCACAAAACCCTATTAACAACCAAAACTGGGTACGTTTTCACACAAATCAGGTTGTCCTCTCCAAACTGATTTCATTTTCCTCAAAATCTTCTATTTCCACTCCGCACTTGGTTCATTTTCACCAAAGTCAGGATTTTTCCCCATTACTGGGTTCATTTTCCCCAAAATATATTTTTTCCACAAAACTGGGTTTATTTCCCTTCAAATTGGGTTTTCCCCACCAAACTGGGTTCATTTTCCCCAAAATCCGGGGTTTTTACCCTATTACTGGCTGTATTTCCACAAAATGTTTTTTTCCCCCCCAAACTGGCTTCATTTTCCTTATAATCAGCTTCTATCCTCCCAAACTGGGTACATTTTCCCCAAAATCTCATTTTTTCTTCAAAACACTGGGTGCATTTTCACATAAATCAAGTTTTCCCCTCCAAACTGTGTTCATTTTCCCCAAAATCAGGTTTTTTCAAAATTACTGGGTTCATTTCCCCAAAATCGTTTTTTTACCCCAAAAACTGGGTTCATTTTCCCCAAAATCGGTTTTTTTCCACCCAAACTGGGTTGATTTTCCCCAAAGTCGGTTTTTTTCGAGGAAAACTCGGTTCATTTCCCTACAAGTTGGTTCCCCCCCCCCCCCAAATTCTGTTCATTCTCCCAAAAACTCTGTTTTTTTACCCGATTACGGGGTTCATTTTCCCCAAAATAATTTTTTCCCCAAAACTGGGTTCATTTTCCTTAAAAATGGATTTTCCCCCAAAACTGGGTTCATTTTCCGCATAATCAGCATTTTTTTCTCCGAAATTAGGTTCATTTTTCACAAAATCCCTATTAACAACCAAAACTGGGTATGTTTTCACACAAATCAGGTTGTCCTCTCCAAACTGAGTTCATATTCCTCAAAATCTTCTATTTCCACTCCGCACTTGGTTCACTTTCCCCAAAATCAGGATTTTCCCCCATTACTGTGTTCATTTCCCCCCCCAAAAAAAGTTTCCCCAAAAAAACTGGGTTCATTTTTCGCATAATCAGCATTTTTTTCTCCGAAATTAGGTTCATTTTTCACCAAATCCCTATTAACAACCAAAACTGGGTACGTTTTCACACAAATCAGGATGTCCTCTCCAAACTGATTTCATTTTCCTCAAAATCTTCTATTTCCACTCCGCACTTGGTTCATTTTCCCCAAAATCGGGGTTTTTCTTCCCTAACTGGTTTCATTTTCCCCAAAGTGAGTTTTTTTCCACCAGCACTCAATTCATTTCCCGAATTTTGTGGAAAATGAACCCGGTTTCAGAGGAAAAAGCTGATTATGCAGAAAATGAACCCAGTTTTGGGGAACACAATTATTTTGAGGAAAACGAACCCAGTAATTCGGTAAAATTCCGAATTTTGGGGAAAATGAACACAGTTTGGGGGGAAAAAAACAACTTCTAGGGAAATGAAGAGAGTTTTGGTGGAAAAAAACCGCGAATTTAGGGAAAATGGACGCAGTTTTGGGGGAAAAAAATGTTTTTGGGGAAAATGAACCAAGTGTGGAGTGGAAATAGAAGATTTTGGGGAAAATGAACACTATTTTGAGGGGGAAACCTGATTTGTGTGAAAATGAACCCAGTTTTGGGGGGAAATAAGGATTTTGTGGAAAATGAACCTAGTTTCGGAGGAAAAAAGCTGATTATGCGGAAAATGAACCCAGTTTTGGCAGAAAAAACCCATTTTTAAGGAAAATGAACCCAGTTTTGGGGAAAAAAATTATGTTGGGAAAATGAACCCTGTAATTGGGTTAAAAAACTCGAATTTTGGGGAAAATGAACAAAGTTTGCGGGAGGGAACAAACTTGTAGGGAAATGAACCGAGTTTGGGAGGAAAGAAACTGATTATGGTGAAAATTAACACAGTTTGGGGGAGGGGGAACCTGATTTGTGTGAAAATGCACCAAGTTTGGGGGGGGGGGAAGTGATTTTGGGGAAAATTAACCCAGTAATTTTGTAAAAGTTTGTAAAAAACCCTAATCTGGGGGAAAATGAACACAGTTTGGGGGGAAAACCCAACTTATAGGTAAATGGACCCAGTTTTGGTGGAAAAAAAACGATTTTGGAGAAAATGAACCGTGCTTTGGGGGGAAAATTCTTTTGGGGTAATGAACCCAGTAATAGGGAAATAAACCCGGATTAGGGGGGAAATGAAATCAGTTTGGAGGGGAAAATCTCATTTGTGTGAAAATGCAGCCAGTTTTGAGGGGGGGGGGGAAACGATTTTTGGAAAATGAACTCAGTTTTGGTGGAAAAAAACCGATTTTGGGGAAATGAACCCAGTAATGGGGAAAAAAAAATGATTTTGGGGAAAATGAACCCAGTGTGGAGTGGAAATAGAAGATTTTTGGAAAATGTAATCAGTTTGGAGGGGAAAACCTGATTTGTGTGGAAATGCAGCCAGTTTTGGAGGGATAAAAAAGTATTTTGGGGAAAATGAACTCAATTTGGGAGGAAAACACCCGATTTTGGGGAAAATGAATCCAGTCGGGGGGGAGAAAAAAACCCTCAGTTTCCTCAAAATTTGTTTTTTTCCAGCAAAACTGGGTTCATTTCCCTACAGATTGGGTTTTCACGACCAAACTGTGTTCATTTTCCCCAAAATCAGTTTTTTTCACCATTACTGGGTTCATTTTCCCCATAACTGGGTTTATTTTAGTCAAAAACGGGTTTTTCCCCACAAACTGGCTTCATTTTCCCCATAATCAGCTTTTTTCCTCCCAAACTGGGTTCATTTCTCCCAAAATCTGAAATGACTGTTCGTCAGGGAGGCAAGAAGAAGACTGCCGGCATGTCTGTAGAACCGCGGGCAGAGGCAGCTTTCCGACCGGCTTCAGTTTAGAGAGCTAGCCGGTAAGAGAAGGCACTGTCTCCCAAACAACGTAATGTTTGCAGCTGAAACCTACTGTGAAAGCCGGGAAACGCTGTGAAGGCTGCTCAAGAAAGCAAGAGCAGCTCCACTGTTTGCCTGTATTTGTCAGCCTTCGAGAGAGGAATATCCTGCCGCTAAAATGCTTTCTCTTCTGGCAGGTACTCATGGAAGGAAATTCCAGGATTCTTTAAAATCAAGGGGTTAATTTCTGCTCGCCCTTGGAGGAAAAACAAAACCATGCAGTTCAATGAATTGTGGATTCGCTGCCGGCTGTGGTAAGACGTTTCAGCAGAAACAGTTTGCAGAGGCTGAAGGGGACGAAAAGGAAGAAAGGGATCTGTCGTCCTTGAACACGAACAGATCATCCGATTATTTCTCTTTTAAATACATTGTTAGGAGATGAAATGTCATGCTAAAACATTTCCAAAATAGAAAATTCGGGGTTGGGTAGGAGGCAAGATTTTAGACTGCTGTGGACGCGCTTTAATATGCTGCTAGAAATCGGAAAAGACTGTTCGTCAGGGAGGCAAGAAGCAGCCTGCCGGGATGTCTGTAGAACCGCGGCGAGAGGCAGCTTTCCGAACGGCTTCACTTTAGAGAGCTAGCCGGTAAGAGAAGGCGGTGTCTCCCGAACAACGTCATGTTTGCAGCTGAAGCCTACTGTGAAAGCCGGGGCAACACTGTGAAGGCTGCTCAAGAAAGCAAGAGCAGCTCCACTGTTTGCCTGTATTTGTCAGCCTTCGAGAGAGGAATACCCTGCCGCTAAAATGCTTTCTCTTCTAGCAGCGATTCATGGAAGAACATTCCATGATTCTGTAACATCAAGGTGTTAGTTTCTGCTCTCCTTTGGAGAACACAAAACCGTGCCGTTCAGAGAATGTGCTGTGGATTCCCTGCCTGCTGTTTCAGTAGAAAGAGTTTGCAGAGGCTGATGAGAATACACTAGAAAACAGGGATCCCTCGTCCTTAAAGCACGAGCAGATCATCTGATAATTTTCCCTTTAATTACATTGTTAGAAGATGAAAAGTCATGCTAAAACATTTCACAAATAGCAACTTTATAAGAGAGAAATATTTTAGACTCAGGTGCATGCGCTGTGATGTGATGCTAGATATCTCAAATGACTGTTCCTAAGAGAGGCAAGGAGCAGACTGCCGAGATGTCTGTGGAACAGCGGCCAGAGACAGCTTTCTGAGCAGTTTCAGTTAAGGGAGCCAGCCGGAAAGAGAAGGCGCTGTCTCCGGACCAATGTAATGTTTGCAGCCGGAATCTGGTGTGAAAGCCGGGAAACGCTGTGAAGGCTGCTCAAGAAAGCAAGAGCAGCTCCACTCTTTGCCTGTATTTGCAGCCTTCGAGAGAAGAATACCCTGCCGCTAAAAAGTTTTCTCTTCTGGCAGCTATTCATGGAAGGAAATTCCAGGATTCTTTAAAATCAAGGGGTTAGTATCTTGTCTCCCTTGGAGGAAAAACAAAACCGTGCAGTTCAGAGAATGTGTGTGAATTCGCTGCCGGCTGTGGTAAGACGTTTCAGCAGAAACAGTTTGCAGAGGCTGAAGGGGACGGACAGGAAAAATGGGATCTGTCGTCCTTGAACACGAACAGATCATCCGATTATTTCTCTTTTAAATACATTGTTAGGAGATGAAATGTCATGCTAAAACATTTCCAAAATAGAAAATACGTGGTTGGGTAGGAGGCAAGATTTTAGACTGCTGTGGATGCGCTTTAATATGCTGCTAGAAATCGGAAAAGACTGTTTGTCAGGGAGGCAAGAAGCAGCCTGCCGGGATGTCTGTAAAACCGCGGCTAGAGGCACCTTTCCGAACGGCTTCACTTTAGAGAGCTAGCCGGTAAGAGAAGGCGGTGTCTCCGGACCAATGTAATATTTGTCTCCTGAACAACGTAATGTTTGCAGCTGAAGCTTGGGTTCATTTTCCGCATAATCAGCATTTTTTTTCTCCGAAACTAGGTTCATTTTCCACAAAATCCCTATTAACCCCCAAAACTGGGTACATTTTCACACAAATCAAGTTGTCCTCTCCAAACTGAGTTCATTTTCCTCAAAATCTTCGATTTCCACTCCGCACTTGGTTCACTTTCCCCAAAATCAGGATTTTCCCCCATTACTGTGTTCATTTCCCCCCCAAAAAAAAAATTTTCCCCCAAAAAACTGGATTCATTATCCCCAAAATATGTTTTTTCCACCAAAACTGGGTTTATTTCCCTACATATCGGGTTTTCCCCACCAAACTGTGTTCATTTTCCCCAATATATGGATTTTTGAACCAGTTACTGGCTTTGTTTCCCCAAAATCTTTTTTTTCCTTCAAAACTGGGTTCATTTTCATTAAAAATGTTTTTTCCCCCCCAAACTGGTTTCATTTTTCCCATAATCAGCTTCTTTCCTCCCAAACCGTGTTCATTTTCCCCAAAATCAGGTTTTTTCCCCATTACTGGGTTCATTTCCCCAAAATCGGGTTTTTTCCCCAAACACTGGGTTCATTTTCCCCAAAATCGGTTTTTTTTCCCCAAAAACTGGGTTCATTTTCCCCAAAGTCAGTTTTTTTCGAGCAAAACTCGGTTCATTTCCCTACAAGTTGGTTCCCCCCCCGAACTCTGTTCATTTTCCCAAAAACTCTGGTTTTTTTACCCGATTACTGGGTTCATTTTCCCCAAAATATTTTTTTTCTCCAAAACTGGCTTCATTTTCCTTAAAAATGGATTTTTCCCCCAAAACTGGGTTGATTTTCCTTAAAAATGGATTTTCCCCCCAAAACTGGGTTCATTTTCCGCATAATCAGCATTTTTTATCCGAAATTAGGTTCATTTTTCACAAAATCCCTATTAACAACCAAAACTGGGTACGTTTTCACACAAATCAGGTTGTCCTCTCCAAACTGAGTTCATTTTCCTCAAAATCTTCTATTTCCACTCCGCACTTGGTTCATTTTCACCAAAGTCAGGATTTTTCCCCATTACTGGGTTCATTTTCCCCAAAATATATTTTTTCCACAAAACTGGGTTTATTTCCCTTCAAATTGGGTTTTCCCCACCAAACTGGGTTCATTTTCCCCAAAATCCGGGGTTTTTACCCTATTACTGGCTGTATTTCCACAAAATGTTTTTTTCCCCCCAAACTGGCTTCATTTTCCTTATAATCAGCTTCTATCCTCCCAAACTGGGTACATTTTCCCCAAAATCTCATTTTTTCTTCAAAACACTGGGTGCATTTTCACATAAATCAAGTTTTCCCCTCCAAACTGTGTTCATTTTCCCCAAAATCAGGTTTTTTCAAAATTACTGGATTCATTTCCCCAAAATCGTTGTTTTATCCCAAAAACTGGGTTCATTTTCCCCAAAATCGGTTTTTTTCCACCCAAACTGGGTTGATTTTCCCCAAAGTCGTTTATTTTCGAGGAAAACTCGGTTCATTTCCCTACAAGTTGGTTCCCCCCCCCAAACTCTGTTCATTTTCCCAAAAACTCTGTTTTTTTACCCGATTACTGGGTTCATTTTCCCCAAAATAATTTTTTCCCCCAAAACTGGGTTCATTTTCCGCATAATCAGCATTTTTTTCTCCGAAATTAGGTTCATTTTTCAGAAAAATCCCTATTAACAACCAAAACTGGGTACGTTTTCACACAAATCAGGTTGTCCTCTCCAAACTGAGTTCATTTTCCTCAAAATCTTCTATTTCCACTCCGCACTTGGTTCATTTTCCCCAAAATCAGGATTTTCCCCCATTACTGTGTTCATTTTCCCCTCAAAAAAATATTTTCCCAAAAAAAAAACGGGGTTCATTTTCCCCAAAATATGTTTTTTCCACCAAAACTGGGTTTATTTCCCTACATATCAGGTTTTCCCAACCAAACTGGGTTCATTTTCCCCAATATATGGATTTTTGAACCAGTTACTGGCTTTGTTTCCCCAAAATCTTTTTTTTCCTTCAAAACTGGGTTCATTTTCATCAAAAATGTTTTTTTCCTCCCAAACCGTGTTCATTTTCCCCAAAATCAGTTTTTTTCCCCAAAAACTGGGTTCATTTTCCCCAAAATGGGTTTTTTTTCCCCAAAAACTGGGTTCATTTTCCCCAAAGTCTTTTTATTTCTAGCAAAACTCAGTTCATTTCCCTACAAGTTGGTTCCCCCCTCAAACTCTTTTCATTTTCCCAAAAACTCTGGTTTTTTACCCGATTACTGGGTTCATTTTCCCCAAAATAATTTTTTTTCCCCAAAACTGGCTTCATTTTCCTTAAAAATGGATTTTTCCCCCAAAACTGGGTTGATTTTCCTTAAAAATGGATTTTCCCCCCAAAACTGGGTTCATTTTCCGCATAATCAGCATTTTTTTCTCTGAAATTAGGTTCATTTTTCACAAAATCCCTATTAACAACCAAAACTGGGTACGTTTTCACACAAATCAGGTTGTCCTCTCCAAACTGAGTTCATTTTCCTCAAAATCTTCTATTTCCACTCCGCACTTGGTTCATTTTCACCAAAGTCAGGATTTTTCTCCATTACTGGGTTCATTTTCCCCAAAATATATTTTTTCCACAAAACTGGGTTTATTTCCCTACAAATTGGGTTTTCCCCACCAAACTGGGTTCATTTTCCCCAGAATCCGGGTTTTTTACCCTATTACTGGCTTTATTTCCACAAAATGTTTTTTTCCCCCCGGACTGGTTTCATTTTCCCCATAATCAGCTTCTATCCTCCCAAACTGGGTTCATTTTCCCCAAAATCTCATTTTTTCTTCAAAACACTGGGTGCATTTTCACACAAATCAAGTTTTCCCCTCCAAACTGTGTTCGTTTTCCCCAAAATCAGGTTTTTACCCCAAAAACTGGGTTCATCTCCCCAAAATCGGGTTTTTTCCCCATTACTGGGTTCATTTCCCCAAAATCGTTTTTTTTCCACCCAAACTGGGTTGATTTTCCCCAAAGTCGGTTTTTTTCGAGCAAAACTCGGTTCATTTCCCTACAAGTTGGTTCCCCCCCCCCAACTCTGTTCATTTTCCCAAAAACTCTGGTTTTTTTACCCGATTACTGGGTTCATTTTCCCCAAAATAATTTTTTTCCCCAAAACTGGGTTCATTTTCCTTAAAAATGGATTTTTCCCCAAAAACTGGGTTGATTTTCCTTAAAAATGGATTTTTCCCCCAAAACTGGGTTCATTTTCCGCATAATCAGCATTTTTTATCCGAAATTAGGTTCATTTTTCAGAAAAATCCCTATTAACAACCAAAACTGGGTACGTTTTCACACAAATCAGGTTGTCCTCTCCAAACTCAGTTCATTTTCCTCAAAATCCTCTATTTCCACTCCGCACTTGGTTCATTTTCACCAAAGTCAGGATTTTTCCCCATTACTGGGTTCATTTTCCCCAAAATATATTTTTTCCACAAAACTGGGTTTATTTCCCTTCAAATTGGGTTTTCCCCACCAAACTGGGTTCATTTTCCCCAAAATCCGGGGTTTTTACCCTATTACTGGCTGTATTTCCACAAAATGTTTTTTTCCCCCCAAACTGGCTTCATTTTCCTTATAATCAGCTTCTATCCTCCCAAACTGGGTACATTTTCCCCAAAATCTCATTTTTTCTTCAAAACACTGGGTGCATTTTCACACAAATCAAGTTTTCCCCTCCAAACTGTGTTCGTTTTCCCCAAAATCACGTTTTTACCCGAAAAACTGGGTTCATCTCCCCAAAATCGGGTTTTTTCCCCATTACTGGGTTCATTTCCCCAAAATCGTTTTTTTTCCACCCAAACTGGGTTGATTTTCCCCAAAGTCGGTTTTTTTCGAGCAAAACTCGGTTCATTTCCCTACAAGTTGGTTCCCCCCCCAAACTCTGTTCATTTTCCCAAAAACTCTGTTTTTTTTACCCGATTACTGGGTTCATTTTCCCCAAAATAATTTTTTCCCCCAAAACTGGGTTCATTTTCCTTAAAAATGGATTTTTCCCCAAAAACTGGGTTGATTTTCCTTAAAAATGGATTTTTCCCCCAAAACTGGGTTCATTTTCCGCATAATCAGCATTTTTTATCCGAAATTAGGTTCATTTTTCACAAAATCCCTATTAACAACCAAAACTGGGTACGTTTTCACACAAATCAGGTTGTCCTCTCCAAACTGAGTTCATTTTCCTCAAAATCTTCTATTTCCACTCCGCACTTGGTTCATTTTAACCAAAGTCAGGATTTTTCCCCATTACTGGGTTCATTTTCCCCAAAATATATTTTTTCCACAAAACTGGGTTTATTTCCCTTCAAATTGGGTTTTCCCCACCAAACTGGGTTCATTTTCCCCAAAATCCGGGGTTTTTACCCTATTACTGGCTGTATTTCCACAAAATGTTTTTTTCCCCCCCAAACTGGCTTCATTTTCCTTATAATCAGCTTCTATCCTCCCAAACTGGATACATTTTCCCCAAAATCTCATTTTTTCTTCAAAACACTGGGTGCATTTTCACATAAATCAAGTTTTCCCCTCCAAACTGTGTTCATTTTCCCCAAAGTCAGGTTTTTTCAAAATTACTGGGTTCATCTCCCCAAAATCGTTTTTTTACCCCAAAAACTGGGTTCATTTTCCCCAAAATCGTTTTTTTTCCACCCAAACTGGGTTGATTTTCCCCAAAGTCGTTTTTTTTCGAGGAAAACTTGGTTCATTTCCCTACAAGTTGGTTCCCCCCCCCCCCAAACTCTGTTCATTTTCCCAAAAACTCTGTTTTTTTACCCGATTACTGGGTTCATTTTCCCAAAAATAATTTTTTTCCCCAAAACTGGGTTCATTTTCCTTAAAAATGGATTTCCCCCCCAAAACTGGGTTCATTTTCCGCATAATCAGCATTTTTTTCTTCGAAATTAGGTTCATTTTTCACAAAATCCCTATTAACAACCAAAACTGGGTACGTTTTCACACAAATCAGGATGTCCTCTCCAAACTGATTTCATTTTCCTCAAAATCTTCTATTTCCACTCCGCACTTGGTTCATTTTCCCCAAAATCGGGGTTTTTCTTCCCTAACTGGTTTCATTTTCCCCAAAGTGAGTTTTTTTCCACCAGCACTCAATTCATTTCCCGAATTTTGTGGAAAATGAACCCGGTTTCAGAGGAAAAAGCTGATTATGCAGAAAATGAACCCAGTTTTGGGGAACACAATTATTTTGAGGAAAACGAACCCAGTAATTCGGTAAAATTCCGAATTTTGGGGAAAATGAACACAGTTTTGGGGGAAAAAAACAACTTCTAGGGAAATGAAGAGAGTTTTGGTGGAAAAAAACCGCGAATTTAGGGAAAATGGACGCAGTTTTGGGGGAAAAAAATGTTTTTGGGGAAAATGAACCAAGTGTGGAGTGGAAATAGAAGATTTTGGGGAAAATGAACACTATTTTGAGGGGGAAACCTGATTTGTGTGAAAATGAACCCAGTTTTGGGGGGAAATAAGGATTTTGTGGAAAATGAACCTAGTTTCGGAGGAAAAAAGCTGATTATGCGGAAAATGAACCCAGTTTTGGCAGAAAAAACCCATTTTTAAGGAAAATGAACCCAGTTTTGGGGAAAAAAATTATGTTGGGAAAATGAACCCTGTAATTGGGTTAAAAAACTCGAATTTTGGGAAAATGAACAAAGTTTGCGGGAGGGAACAAACTTGTAGGGAAATGAACCGAGTTTGGGAGGAAAGAAACTGATTATGGTGAAAATTAACCCAGTTTGGGGGAGGGGGAACCTGATTTGTGTGAAAATGCACCCAGTTTGGGGGGGGGGGAAGTGATTTTGGGGAAAATTAACCCAGTAATTTTTAAAAGTTTGTAAAAAACCCTAATCTGGGGGAAAATGAACACAGTTTGGGGGGAAAACCCAACTTGTAGGTAAATGGACCCAGTTTTGGTGGAAAAAAACCGATTTTGGAGAAAATGAACCGTGCTTTGGGGGGAAAATTCTTTTGGGGTAATGAACCCAGTAATAGGGAAATAAACCCGGATTAGGGGGGAAATGAAATCAGTTTGGAGGGGAAAATCTCATTTGTGTGAAAATGCAGCCAGTTTTGGGGGGGGGGGGGGGGGGGGGAACGATTTTGGGAAAATGAACTCAGTTTTGGTGGAAAAAAACCGATTTTGGGGAAATGAACCCAGTAATGGGGAAAAAAAAATGATTTTGGGAAAATGAACCCAGTGTGGAGTGGAAATAGAAGATTTTTGGAAAATGTAATCAGTTTGGAGGGGAAAACCTGATTTGTGTGGAAATGCAGCCAGTTTTGGAGGGATAAAAAAGTATTTTGGGGAAAATGAACCCAATTTGGGAGGAAAACACCCGAATTTGGGGAAAATGAATCCAGTCGGGGGGGGGAGGAAAAAAACCCTCAGTTTCCTCAAAATTTGTTTTTTTTCCAGCAAAACTGGGTTCATTTCCCTACAGATTGGGTTTTCACGACCAAACTGTGTTCATTTTCCCCAAAATCCGTGTTTTTTCCCAATTACTGGGATCATTTCCCCAAAATCTTTTTTTCCCCCAAAACTGGGTTTATTTTCCTCAAAAACGGGCTTTTCCTCCCGAAACTGGGTTCATTTTCCCAATAATCTTTTTTCGTCCCAATCTGGGTTCATTTTCCCCTAAATCTGTTTTTTTCCACAAAATTGGGTTCATTTCCCTACAAACTTGGTTTCCCCCTCCCCCCCCCCAACTTCATTTTGTTCATTTTCCCCATAATCCGGGTTTTTTTAAATAATTACTGGGATCATATTCCCCAAAATATGTTTTTTCCACCAAAATTGGGTTCGTTTTCCTCAAAAACGCGTTTTTACCCCCAAAAGAGTGTTCATTTTCCCCAAAATCCTCTATTTCCTCTCCACACTGGGTTAATTTTCTACAAAATCGGGTTTTTTTTCCACCAAAACTTCTCTAAAAACTGGGTTCCCCCCCAAATTGGGTTCATTTTCCCCATAATCAGTTTTTTCCCCATTACTGGGTTCATTTTCCCAAAATCTCTTTTTCCCCCCAAAACTGGGGTCATTTTCATCAAAAACGGCTTTTTTTTCCCCCAAAACTGGGTTCATTATACCCATGACCAGCTTTTTTCCTCCAGAACTTTTTTCATTTTCCACAAAATCCTTTTTTTCTTCAAAAAGCTGGGTGCATTTTAACACAAATCAAGTTTTCCCCTCCAAACTGTGTTCATTTTCCCCAAAATCAGTTTTTTTCCCCAAAAACTGGGTTCATTTTCCCAAAATCTCTTTTTTTCCCCCAAAACTGGTTGCATATTTACACAAATCATGTTTTCCCCTCCACTCTGGATTCATTTTCCACAGAATATGTTTATTTCACCTTAACTGTGTTCCTTTCCCTACAAATTGGGTTCCCCCCCAAACTCTCTTCATTTTCTCCATAATCAGTTTTTTTCACCATTACTGGGTGCATTTTCCCCATAACTGGGTTTATTTTAGTCAAAAACGGGTTTTTCCCCACAAACTGGCTTCATTTTCCCCATAATCAGCTTTTTTCCTCCCAAACTGAGTTCATTTCTCCCAAAATCTGAAATGACTGTTCGTCAGGGAGGCAAGAAGAAGACTGCCGGCATGTCTGTAGAACCGCGGGCAGAGGCAGCTTTCCGACCGGCTTCAGTTTAGAGAGCTAGCCGGTAAGAGAAGGCACTGTCTCCCGAACAACGTAATGTTTGCAGCTGAAACCTACTGTGAAAGCCGGGAAACGCTGTGAAGGCTGCTCAAGAAAGCAAGAGCAGCTCCACTGTTTGCCTGTATTTGTCAGCCTTCGAGAGAGGAATATCCTGCCGCTAAAATGCTTTCTCTTCTGGCAGGTATTCATGGAAGGAAATTCCAGGATTCTTTAAAATCAAGTAGTTAATTTCTGCACTCCATTGGAGGAAAAACAAAACCTTGCAGTTCAATGAATTGTGAATTCGCTGCCGGCTGTGGTAAGACGTTTCAGCAGAAACAGTTTGCAGAGGCTGAAGGGGACGGACAGGAAAAAAGGGATCTGTCGTCCTTGAACACGAACAGATCATCCGATTATTTGTCTTTTAAATACATTGTTAGGAGATGAAATGTCATGCTAAAACATTTCCAAAATAGAAAATTCGGGGTTGGGTAGGAGGCAAGATTTTAGACTGCTGTGGACGCGCTTTAATATGATGCTAGAAATCGGAAAAGACTGTTTGTCAGGGAGGCAAGAAGCAGCCTGCCGGGATGTCTGTAGAACCGCGGCGAGAGGCAGCTTTCCGAACGGCTTCACTTTAGAGAGCTAGCCGGTAAGAGAAGGCGGTGTCTCCCGAACAACGTCATGTTTGCAGCTGAAGTCTACTGTGAAAGCCGGGGCAACACTGTGAAGGCTGCTCAAGAAAGCAAGAGCAGCTCCACTGTTTGCCTGTATTTGTCAGCCTTCGAGAGAGGAATACCCTGCCGCTAAAATGCTTTCTCTTCTAGCAGCGATTCATGGAAGAACATTCCATGATTCTGTAACATCAAGGTGTTAGTTTCTGCTCTCCTTTGGAGAACACAAAACCGTGCCGTTCAGAGAATGTGCTGTGGATTCCCTGCCTGCTGTTTCAGTAGAAAGAGTTTGCAGAGGCTGATGAGAATACACTAGAAAACAGGGATCCCTCGTCCTTAAAGCACGAGCAGATCATCTGATAATTTTCCCTTTAATTACATTGTTAGAAGATGAAAAGTCATGCTAAAACATTTCACAAATAGCAACTTTATAAGAGAGAAATATTTTAGACTCAGGTGCATGCGCTGTGATGTGATGCTAGATATCTGAAATGACTGTTCCTCAGAGAGGCAAGGAGCAGACTGCCGAGATGTCTGTGGAACCGCGGCCAGAGACAGCTTTCTGAGCAGTTTCAGTTAAGGGAGCCAGCCGGTAAGAGAATGCGCTGTCTCTGGACCAATGTAATGTTTGCAGCCGGAATCTGGTGTGAAAGCCGGGAAACGCTGTGAAGGCTGCTCAAGAAAGCAAGAGCAGCTCCACTCTTTGCCTGTATTTGCAGCCTTCGAGAGAAGAATACCCTGCCGCTAAAAAGCTTTCTCTTCTGGCAGCTATTCATGGAAGGAAATTCCAGGATTCTTTAAAATCAAGGGGTTAGTATCTTCTCTCCCTTGGAGGAAAAACAAAACCGTGCAGTTCAGAGAATGTGTGTGAATTCGCTGCCGGCTGTGGTAAGACGTTTCAGCAGAAACAGTTTGCAGAGGCTGAAGGGGACGGACAGGAAAAATGGGATCTGTCGTCCTTGAACACGAACAGATCATCCGATTATTTCTCTTTTAAATACATTGTTAGGAGATGAAATGTCATGCTAAAACATTTCCAAAATAGAAAATTCGGGGGTGGGTAGGAGGCAAGATTTTAGACTGCTGTGGATGCGCTTTAATATGCTGCTAGAAATCGGAAAAGACTGTTTGTCAGGGAGGCAAGAAGCAGCCTGCCGGGATGTCTGTAAAACCGCGGCGTGAGGCAGCTTTCCGAACGGCTTCACTTTAGAGAGCTAGCCGGTAAGAGAAGGCGGTGTCTCCGGACCAATGTAATATTTGTCTCCTGAACAACGTAATGTTTGCAGCTGAAGCTTGGGTTCATTTTCCGCATAATCAGCATTTTTTCCTCCGAAACTAGGTTCATTTTCCACAAAATCCCTATTAACCCCCAAAACTGGGTACATTTTCACACAAATCAAGTTGTCCTCTCCAAACTGAGTTCATTTTCCTCAAAATCTTCTATTTCCACTCCGCACTTGGTTCACTTTCCCCGAAATCAGGATTTTCCCCCATTACTGTGTTCATTTTCCCCCCCAAAAAAAAATTTTCCCCAAAAAAACTGGGTTCATTATCCCCAAAATATGTTTTTTCCACCAAAACTGGGTTTATTTCCCTACATATCGGGTTTTCCCCACCAAACTGTGTTCATTTTCCCCAATATATGCATTTTTGAACCAGTTACTGGCTTTGTTTCCCCAAAATCTTTTTTTGCCTTCAAAACTGGGTTCATTTTCATCAAAAATGTTTTTTTCCCCCCAAACTGGTTTCATTTTCCCCATAATCAGCTTCTTTCCTCCCAAACCGTGTTCATTTTCCCCAAAATCAGGTTTTTTCCCCATTAGTGGGTTCATTTCCCCAAAATCGGTTTTTTTCCCCAAAAACTGGGTTCATTTTCCCCCAAGTAATTTTTTTTCGAGTAAAACTCGGTTCATTTCCCTACAAGTTGGTTCCCCCCCCAAACTCTGTTCATTTTCCCAAAAACTCTGTTTTTTTTACCCGATTACTGTGTTCATTTTCCCCAAAATATTTTTTTTCCCCAAAACTGGCTTCATTTTCCTTAAAAATGGATTTTTCCCCCAAAACTGGGTTGATTTTCCTTAAAAATGGATTTTTCCCCCAAAACTGGGTTCATTTTCCGCATAATCAGCATTTTTTTTCTCTGAAATTAGGTTCATTTTTCACAAAATCCCTATTAACAACCAAAACTGGGTACGTTTTCACACAAATCAGGTTGTCCTCTCCAAACTGAGTTCATTTTCCTCAAAATCTTCTATTTCCACTCTGCACTTGGTTCATTTTCACCAAAGTCAGGATTTTTCCCCATTACTGGGTTCATTTTCCCCAAAATATATTTTTTCCACAAAACTGGGTTTAGTTCCCCTCAAATTGGGTTTTCCCCACCAAACTGGGTTCATTTTCCCCAAAATCCGGGGTTTTTACCCTATTACTGGCTGTATTTCCACAAAATGTTTTTTTCCCCCCAAACTGGCTTCATTTTCCTTATAATCAGCTTCTATCCTCCCAAACTGGGTACATTTTCCCCAAAATCTCATTTTTTCTTCAAAACACTGGGTGCATTTTCACATAAATCAAGTTTTCCCCTCCAAACTGTGTTTGTTTTCCCCAAAATCAGTTTTTTTCCCCATTACTGGGTTCATTTCCCCAAAATCGTTTTTTTACCCCAAAAACTGGGTTCATTTTCCCCAAAATCGGTTTTTTTCCACCCAAACTGGGTTGATTTTCCCCAAAGTCGTTTTTTTTCGAGGAAAACTCGGTTCATTTCCCTACAAGTTGGTTCCCCCCCCCCCCAAACTCTGTTCATTTTCCCAAAAACTCTGTTTTTTTACCCGATTATTGGGTTCATTTTCCCCAAAATAATTTTTTTCCCCAAAACTGGGTTCATTTTCCTTAAAAATGGATTTCCCCCCCAAAACTGGGTTCATTTTCCGCATAATCAGCATTTTTTTCTCCGAAATTAGGTTCATTTTTCAGAAAAATCCCTATTAACAACCAAAACTGGGTACGTTTTCACACAAATCAGGTTGTCCTCTCCAAACTGAGTTCATTTTCCTCAAAATCTTCTATTTCCACTCCGCACTTGGTTCATTTTCCCAAAATCAGGATTTTCCCCCATTACTGTGTTCATTTTCCCCAAAAAAAAATATTTTCCCAAAAAAAAACGGGGTTCATTTTCCCCAAAATATGTTTTTTCCACCAAAACTGGGTTTATTTCCCTACATATCAGGTTTTCCCAACCAAACTGGATTCATTTTCCCCAATATATGGATTTTTGAACCAGTTACTGGCTTTGTTTCCCCAAAATCTTTTTTTTTCCTTCAAAACTGGGTTCATTTTCATCAAAAATGTTTTTTTCCTCCCAAACTGGTTTCATTTTCCCCATAATCAGCTTCTTTCCTCCCAAACCGTGTTCATTTTCCCCAAAATCAGGTTTTTTCCCCAAAAACTGGGTTCATTTTCCCCAAAATCGGGTTTTTTTCCCCAAAAACTGGGTTCATTTTCCCCAAAGTCGGTTTTTTTCAAGCAAAACTCAGTTCATTTCCCTACAAGTTGGTTCCCCCCTCAAACTCTTTTCATTTTCCCAAAAACTCTGGTTTTTTACCCGATTACTGGGTTCATTTTCCCCAAAATAATTTTTTTTCCCCAAAACTGGCTTCATTTTCCTTAAAAATGGATTTTTCCCCCAAAACTGGGTTGATTTTCCTTAAAAATGGATTTTCCCCCCAAAACTGGGTTCATTTTCCGCATAATCAGCATTTTTTTTCTCTGAAATTAGGTTCATTTTTCACAAAATCCCTATTAACAACCAAAACTGGGTACGTTTTCACACAAATCAGGTTGTCCTCTCCAAACTGAGTTCATTTTCCTCAAAATCTTCTATTTCCACTCCGCACTTGGTTCATTTTCACCAAAGTCAGGATTTTTCTCCATTACTGGGTTCATTTTCCCCAAAATATATTTTTTCCACAAAACTGGGTTTATTTCCCTACAAATTGGGTTTTCCCCACCAAACTGGGTTCATTTTCCCCAAAATCCGGGTTTTTTACCCTATTACTGGCTTTATTTCCACAAAATGTTTTTTTCCCCCCAGACTGGTTTCATTTTCCCCATAATCAGCTTCTATCCTCCCAAACTGGGTTCATTTTCCCCAAAATCTCATTTTGTCTTCAAAACACTGGGTGCATTTTCACACAAATTAAGTTTTCCCCTCCAAACTGTGTTCGTTTTCCCCAAAATCAGGTTTTTACCCCAAAAACTGGGTTCATTTCCCCAAAATCGGGTTTTTTCCCCATTATTGGGTTCATTTCCCCAAAATCGTTTTTTTTCCACCCAAACTGGGTTGATTTTCCTTAAAAATGGATTTTTCCCCCCAAAACTGGGTTCATTTTCCGCATAATCAGCATTTTTTATCCGAAATTAGGTTCATTTTTCACAAAATCCCTATTAACAACCAAAACTGGGTACGTTTTCACACAAATCAGGTTGTCCTCTCCAAACTGAGTTCATTTTCCTCAAAATCTTCTATTTCCACTCCGCACTTGGTTCACTTTCCCCGAAATCAGGATTTCCCCCCATTACTGTGTTCATTTCCCCCCCCAAAAAAATTTTCCCCAAAAAAACTGGGTTCATTTTCCCCAAAATATGTTTTTTCCACCAAAACTGGGTTTATTTCCCTACATATCGGGTTTTCCCCACCAAACTGTGTTCATTTTCCCCAATATATGGATTTTTGAACCAGTTACTGGCTTTGTTTCCCCAAAATCTTTTTTTGCCTTCAAAACTGGGTTCATTTTCATCAAAAATGTTTTTTTCCCCCCAAACTGGTTTCATTTTTCCCATAATCAGCTTCTTTCCTCCCAAACCGTGCTCATTTTCCCCAAAATCAGGTTTTTTCCCCATTACTGGGTTCATTTCCCCAAAATCGGTTTTTTTCCACCCAAACTGGGTTGATTTTCCCCAAAGTCAGTTTTTTTCGAGCAAAACTCGGTTCATTTCCCTACAAGTTGGTTCCCCCCCCCCCCAAACTCTGTTCATTTTCCCAAAAACTCTGTTTTTTTACCCGATTACTGGGTTCATTTTCCCCAAAATAATTTTTTCCCCCAAAACTGGGTTCATTTTCCGCATAATCAGCATTTTTTTCTCCGAAATTAGGTTCATTTTTCACAAAATCCCTATTAACAACCAAAACTGGGTACGTTTTCACACAAATCAGGTTGTCCTCTCCAAACTGAGTTCATTTTCCTCAAAATCTTCTATTTCCACTCTGCACTTGGTTCATTTTCACCAAAGTCAGGATTTTTCCCCATTACTGGGTTCATTTTCCCCAAAATATATTTTTTCCACAAAACTGGGTTTATTTCCCTTCAAATTGGGTTTTCCCCACCAAACTGGGTTCATTTTCCCCAAAATCCGGGGTTTTTACCCTATTACTGGCTGTATTTCCACAAAATGTTTTTTTCCCCCCAAACTGGCTTCATTTTCCTTATAATCAGCTTCTATCCTCCCAAACTGGGTACATTTTCCCCAAAATCTCATTTTTTCTTCAAAACACTGGGTGCATTTTCACATAAATCAAGTTTTCCCCTCCAAACTGTGTTCATTTTCCCCAAAATCAGGTTTTTTCAAAATTATTGGGTTCATTTCCCCAAAATCGTTTTTTTATCCCAAAAACTGGGTTCATTTTCCCCAAAATCGGTTTTTTTCCACCCAAACTGGGTTGATTTTCCCCAAAGTCGTTTATTTTCGAGGAAAACTCGGTTCATTTCCCTACAAGTTGGTTCCCCCCCCCCCAAACTCTGTTCATTTTCCCAAAAACTCTGTTTTTTTACCCGATTACTGGGTTCATTTTCCCCAAAATAATTTTTTCCCCCAAAACTGGGTTCATTTTCCGCATAATCAGCATTTTTTTCTCCGAAATTAGGTTCATTTTTCAGAAAAATCCCTATTAAAAACCAAAACTGGGTACGTTTTCACACAAATCAGGTTGTCCTCTCCAAACTGAGTTCATTTTCCTCAAAATCTTCTATTTCCACTCCGCACTTGGTTCATTTTCCCAAAATCAGGATTTTTCCCCATTACTGTGTTCATTTTCCCCAAAAAAAAATATTTTCCCAAAAAAAAACGGGGTTCATTTTCCCCAAAATATGTTGTTTCCACCAAAACTGGGTTTATTTCCCTACATATCAGGTTTTCCCAACCAAACTGGGTTCATTTTCCCCAATATATGGATTTTTGAACCAGTTACTGGCTTTGTTTCCCCAAAATCTTTTTTTTTCCTTCAAAACTGGGTTCATTTTCATCAAAAATGTTTTTTTCCTCCCAAACTGGTTTCATTTTCCCCATAATCAGCTTCTTTCCTCCCAAACCGTGTTCATTTTCCCCAAAATCAGGTTTTTTCCCCAAAAACTGGGTTCATTTTCCCCAAAATCGGTTTTTTTTCCCCAAAAACTGGGTTCATTTTCCCCAAAGTCGTTTTTTTTCAAGCAAAACTCAGTTCATTTCCCTACAAGTTGGTTCCCCCCTCAAACTCTGTTCATTTTCCCAAAAACTCTGTTTTTTTACCCGATTACTGGGTTCATTTTCCCCAAAATAATTTTTTTTCCCCCAAACTGGCTTCATTTTCCTTAAAAATGGATTTTTCCCCCAAAACTGGGTTGATTTTCCTTAAAAATGGATTTTCCCCCCAAAACTGGGTTCATTTTCCCCATAATCAGCTTCTATCCTCCCAAACTGGGTTCATTTTCCCCAAAATCTCATTTTTTCTTCAAAAAACTGGGTGCATTTTCACACAAATCAAGTTTTCCCCTCCAAACTGTGTTCGTTTTCCCCAAAATCAGGTTTTTACCCCAAAAAATGGGTTCATTTCCCCAAAATCGGGTTCATTTTCCCCATTACTGGGTTCATTTCCCCAAAATCGTTATTTTTCCACCCAAACTGGGTTGATTTTCCCCAAAGTCGGTTTTTTTCGAGCAAAACTCGGTTCATTTCCCTACAAGTTGGTTCCCCCCCCAAACTCTGTTCATTTTCCCAAAAACTCTGGTTTTTTTACCCGATTACTGGGTTCATTTTCCCCAAAATAATTTTTTCCCCCAAAACTTTGTTGATTTTCCTTAAAAATGGATTTTTCCCCCAAAACTGGGTTGATTTTCCTTAAAAATGGATTTTTCCCCCAAAACTGGGTTCATTTTCCGCATAATCAGCATTTTTTTCTCCGAAATTAGGTTCATTTTTCAGAATAATCCCTGTTAACAACCAAAACTGGGTACGTTTTCACACAAATCAGGTTGTCCTCTCCAAACTGATTTCATTTTCCTCAAAATCTTCTATTTCCACTCCGCACTTGGTTCATTTTCACCAAAGTCAGGATTTTTCCCCATTACTGGGTTCATTTTCCCCAAAATATATTTTTTCCACAAAACTGGGTTTATTTCCCTTCAAATTGGGTTTTCCCCACCAAACTGGGTTCATTTTCCCCAAAATCCGTGGTTTTTACCCTATTACTGGCTGTATTTCCACAAAATGTTTTTTTCCCCCCCAAACTGGCTTCATTTTCCTTATAATCAGCTTCTATCCTCCCAAACTGGGTACATTTTCCCCAAAATCTCATTTTTTCTTCAAAACACTGGGTGCATTTTCACATAAATCAAGTTTTCCCCTCCAAACTGTGTTCATTTTCCCCAAAATCAGGTTTTTTCAAAATTACTGGGTTCATTTCCCCAAAATCGTTTTTTTACCCGAAAAACGGGTTCATTTTCCCCAAAATCGGTTTTTTTCCACCCAAACTGGGTTGATTTTCCCCAAAGTCGTTTTTTTTCGAGGAAAACTTGGTTCATTTCCCTACAAGTTGGTTCCCCCCCCCCCCAAACTCTGTTCATTTTCCCAAAAACTCTGTTTTTTTACCCGATTACTGGGTTCATTTTCCCAAAAATAATTTTTTTCCCCAAAACTGGGTTCATTTTCCTTAAAAATGGATTTTCCCCCCAAAACTGGGTTCATTTTCCGCATAATCAGCATTTTTTTCTTCGAAATTAGGTTCATTTTTCACAAAATCCCTATTAACAACCAAAACTGGGTACGTTTCCACACAAATCAGGATGTACTCTCCAAACTGATATCATTTTCCTCAAAATCTTCTATTTCCACTCCGCACTTGGTTCATTTTCCCCAAAATCGGGGTTTTTCTTCCCTAACTGGTTTCATTTTCCCCAAAGTGAGTTTTTTTCCACCAGCACTCAATTCATTTCCCGAATTTTGTGGAAAATGAACCCGGTTTCAGAGGAAAAAGCTGATTATGCAGAAAATGAACCCAGTTTTGGGGAACACAATTATTTTGAGGAAAACGAACCCAGTAATTCGGTAAAATTCCGAATTTTGGGGAAAATGAACACAGTTTGGGGGGAAAAAAACAACTTCTAGGGAAATGAAGAGAGTTTTGGTGGAAAAAAAAACGCGAATTTAGGGAAAATGGACGCAGATTTGGGGGAAAAAAATGTTTTTGGGGAAAATGAACCAAGTGTGGAGTGGAAATAGAAGATTTTGGGGAAAATGAACACTATTTTGAGGGGGAAACCTGATTTGTGTGAAAATGAACCCAGTTTTGGGGGGAAATAAGGATTTTGTGGAAAATGAACCTAGTTTCGGAGGAAAAAAGCTGATTATGCGGAAAATGAACCCCGTTTTGGCAGAAAAACCCCATTTTTAAGGAAAATGAACCCAGTTTTGGGGAAAAAAATTATGTTGGGAAAATGAACCCTGTAATTGGGTTAAAAAACTCGAATTTTGGGGAAAATGAACAAAGTTTGCGGGAGGGAACAAACTTGTAGGGAAATGAACCGAGTTTGGGAGGAAAGAAACTGATTATGGTGAAAATTAACCCAGTTTGGGGGAGGGGGAACCTGATTTGTGTGAAAATGCACCCAGTTTGGGGGGGGGGGAAGTGATTTTGGGGAAAATTAACCCAGTAATTTTGTAAAAGTTTGTAAAAAACCCTAATCTGGGGGAAAATGAACACAGTTTGGGGGGAAAACCCAACTTGTAGGTAAATGGACCCAGTTTTGGTGGAAAAAAAACCGATTTTGGAGAAAATGAACCGTGCTTTGGGGGAAAAATTCTTTTGGGGTAATGAACCCAGTAATAGGGAAATAAACCCGGATTAGGGGAAAATGAAATCAGTTTGGAGGGGAAAATCTCATTTGTGTGAAAATGCAGCCAGTTTTAAGGGGGGGGGGGGGGGGGAAGATTTTGGGAAAATGAACTCAGTTTTGGTGGAAAAAACCCGATTTTGGGGAAATGAACCCAGTAATGGGGAAAAAAAATGATTTTGGGGAAAATGAACCCAGTGTGGAGTGGAAATGGAAGATTTTTGGAAAATGTAATCAGTTTGGAGGGGAAAACCTGATTTGTGTGGAAATGCAGCCAGTTTTGGAGGGATAAAAAAGTATTTTGGGGAAAATGAACCCAATTTGGGAGGAAAACACCCGATTTTGGGGAAAATGAATCCAGTCGGGGGGGGGAGAAAAAAACCCTCAGTTTCCTCAAAATTTGTTTTTTTTCCAGCAAAACTGGGTTCATTTCCCTACAGATTGGGTTTTCACGACCAAACTGTGTTCATTTTCCCCAAAATCCGTGTTTTTTCCCAATTACTGGGTTCATTTCCCCAAAATCTTTTTTTCCCCCAAAACTGGGTTTATTTTCCTCAAAAACGGGCTTTTCCTCCCGAAACTGGGTTCATTTTCCCAATAATCTTTTTTCGTCCCAATCTGGGTTCATTTTCCCCTAAATCTGTTTTTTTCCACAAAATTGGGTTCATTTCCCTACAAACTTGGTTTCCCCCTCCCCCCCCAACTTCATTTTGTTCATTTTCCCCATAATCCGGGTTTTTTTAAAATAATTACTGGGATCATATTCCCCAAAATATTTTTCCACCAAAATTGGGTTCGTTTTCCTCAAAAACGCGTTTTTACCCCCAAAAGAGTGTTCATTTTCCCCAAAATCCTCTATTTCCTCTCCACACTGGGTTAATTTTCTACAAAATCGGGTTTTTTTTCCACCAAAACTTCTCTAAAAACTGGGTTCCCCCCAAATTGGGTTCATTTTCCCCATAATCAGTTTTTTCCCCATTACTGGGTTCATTTTCCCAAAATCTCTTTTTTCTCCCAAAACTGGGGTCATTTTCATCAAAAACGGCTTTTTTTTCCCCCAAAACTGGGTTCATTATACCCATGACCAGCTTTTTTCCTCCGGAACTTTTTTCATTTTCCACAAAATCCTTTTTTTCTTCAAAAAGCTGGGTGCATTTTAACACAAATCAAGTTTTCCCCTCCAAACTGTGTTCATTTTCCCCAAAATCAGTTTTTTTCCCCAAAAACTGGGTTCATTTTCCCAAAATCTCTTTTTTTCCTCAAAAACTGGTTGCATATTTACACCAATCATGTTTTCCCCTCCACTCTGGGTTCATTTTCCACAGAATATGTTTTTTTCCACCTTAACTGTGTTCCTTTCCCTACAAATTGGGTTCCCCCCCCAAACTCTGTTCATTTTCTCCATAATCAGTTTTTGTCACCATTACTGGGTTCATTTTCCCCATAACTGGGTTTATTTTAGTCAAAAACGGGTTTTTCCCCACAAACTGGCTTCATTTTCCCCATAATCAGCTTTTTTCCTCCCAAACTGGGTTCATTTCTCCCAAAATCTGAAATGACTGTTCGTCAGGGAGGCAAGAAGAAGACTGCCGGCATGTCTGTAGAACCGCGGGCAGAGGCAGCTTTCCGACCGGCTTCAGTTTAGAGAGCTAGCCGGTAAGAGAAGGCACTGTCTCCCGAACAACGTAATGTTTGCAGCTGAAACCTACTGTGAAAGCCGGGAAACGCTGTGAAGGCTGCTCAAGAAAGCAAGAGCAGCTCCACTGTTTGCCTGTATTTGTCAGCCTTCGAGAGAGGAATACCCTGCCGCTAAAATGCTTTCTCTTCTAGCAGCGATTCATGGAAGAACATTCCATGATTCTGTAACATCAAGGTGTTAGTTTCTGCTCTCCTTTGGAGAACACAAAACCGTGCCGTTCAGAGAATGTGCTGTGGATTCCCTGCCTGCTGTTTCAGTAGAAAGAGTTTGCAGAGGCTGATGAGAATACACTAGAAAACAGGGATCCCTCGTCCTTAAAGCACGAGCAGATCATCTGATAATTTTCCCTTTAATTACATTGTTAGAAGATGAAAAGTCATGCTAAAACATTTCACAAATAGCAACTTTATAAGAGAGAAAGATTTTAGACTCAGGTGCATGCGCTGTGATGTGATGCTAGATATCTGAAATGACTGTTCCTAAGAGAGGCAAGGAGCAGACTGCCGAGATGTCTGTGGAACCGCGGCCAGAGACAGCTTTCTGAGCAGTTTCAGTTAAGGGAGCCAGCCGGTAAGAGAAGGCGCTGTCTCCGGACAAATGTAATGTTTGCAGCCGGAATCTGGTGTGAAAGCCGGGAAACGCTGTGAAGGCTGCTCAAGAAAGCAAGAGCAGCTCCACTCTTTGCCTGTATTTGCAGCCTTCGAGAGAAGAATACCCTGCCGCTAAAAGGCTTTCTCTTCTGGCAGCTATTCATGGAAGGAAATTCCAGGATTCTTTAAAATCAAGGGGTTAGTATCTTCTCTCCCTTGGAGGAAAAACAAAACCGTGCAGTTCAGAGAATGTGTGTGAATTCGCTGCCGGCTGTGGTAAGACGCTTCAGCAGAAACAGTTTGCAGAGGCTGAAGGGGACGGACAGGAAAAATGGGATCTGTCGTCCTTGAACAAGACAAGATCATCCGATTATTTCTCTTTTAAATACATTGTTAGGAGATGAAATGTCATGCTAAAACATTTCCAAAATAGAAAATACGTGGTTGGGTAGGAGGCATGATTTTAGACTGCTGTGGATGCGCTTTAATATGCTGCTAGAAATCGGAAAAGACTGTTTGTCAGGGAGGCAAGAAGCAGCCTGCCGGGATGTCTGTAAAACCGCGGCGAGAGGCAGCTTTCCGAACGGCTTCACTTTAGAGAGCTAGCCGGTAAGAGAAGGCGGTGTCTCCGGACCAATGTAATATTTGTCTCCTGAACAACGTAATGTTTGCAGCTGAAGCTTGGGTTCATTTTCCGCATAATCAGCATTTTTTCCTCCGAAACTAGGTTCATTTTCCACAAAATCCCTATTAACCCACAAAACTGGGTATATTTTCACACAAATCAAGTTGTCCTCTCCAAACTGAGTTCATTTTCCTCAAAATCTTCTATTTCCACTCCGCACTTGGTTCACTTTCCCCAAAATCAGGATTTTCCCCCATTACTGTGTTCATTTTCCCCCCCAAAAAAAAATTTTCCCCCAAAAAACTGGCTTCATTATCCCCAATATATGTTTATTCCACCAAAACTGGGTTTATTTCCCTACATATCGGGTTTTCCCCACCAAACTGTGTTCATTTTGCCCAATACATGGATTTTTGAACCAGTTACTGGCTTTGTTTCCCCAAAATCTTTTTTTGCCTTCAAAACTGGGTTCATTTTCATCAAAAATGTTTTTTTCCCCCCAAACTGGTTTCATTTTCGCCATAATCAGCTTCTTTCCTCTCAAACCGTGTTCATTTTCCCCAAAATCAGGTTTTTTCCCCATTACTGGGTTCATTTCCCCAAAATCGGTTTTTTCCCCAAAAACTGGGTTCATTTTCCCCCAAGTCGGTTTTTTTCCACCCAAACTGGGTTGATTTTCCCCAAAGTCGGTTTTTTTCGAGCAAAACTCGGTTCATTTCCCTACAAGTTGGTTCCCCCCCCCAAACTCTGTTCATTTTCCCAAAAACTCTGGTTTTTTACCCGATTACTGGGTTCATTTTCCCCAAAATATTTTTTTTCCCCAAAACTGGGTTCATTTTCCTTAAAAATGGATTTTTCCCCCAAAACTGGGTTGATTTTCCTTAAAAATGGATATTTTTCCCCAAAACTGGGTTCATTTTCCGCATAATCAGCATTTTTTATCCGAAATTAGGTTCATTTTTCACAAAATCCCTATTAACAACCAAAACTGGGTACGTTTTCACACAAATCAGGTTGTCCTCTCCAAACTGAGTTCATTTTCCTCAAAATCTTCTATTTCCACTCCGCACTTGGTTCATTTTCACCAAAGTGAGGATTTTTCTCCATTACTGGGTTCATTTTCCCCAAAATATATTTTTTCCACAAAACTGGGTTTATTTCCCTTCAAATTGGGTTTTCCCCACCAAACTGCGTTCATTTTCCCCAAAATCCGGGGTTTTTACCCTATTACTGGCTTTATTTCCACAAAAGGTTTTTTTCCCCCCAGACTGGTTTCATTTTCCCCATAATCAGCTTCTATCCTCCCAAACTGTGTTCATTTTCCCCAAAATCTCATTTTGTCTTCAAAACACTGGGTGCATTTTCACACAAATCAAGTTTTCCCCTCCAAACTGTGTTTGTTTTCCCCAAAATCAGTTTTTTTCCCCATTACTGGGTTCATTTCCCCAAAATCGGGTTTTTTCCCCAAAAAATGGGTTCATTTTCCCCAAAATCGTTTTTTTCCACCCAAACTGGGTTGATTTTCCCCAAAAGTCGGTTTTTTTCGAGCAAAACTCGGTTCATTTCCCTACAAGTTGGTGTGTCCCCCCCCCCAAACTCTGTTCATTTTCCCAAAAATTCTGTTTTTTTACCCGATTACTGGGTTCATTTTCCCCAAAATATTTTTTTTCCCCAAAACTGGCTTCATTTTCCTTAAAAATGGATTTTTCTCCCAAAACTGGGTTGATTTTCCTTAAAAATGTATTTTTTCCCCAAAACTGGGTTCATTTTCATCATAATCAGCATTTTTTCTCTGAAATTAGGTTCATTTTTCACAAAATCCCTATTAACAACCAAAACTGGGTACGTTTTCACACAAATCAGGTTGTCCTCTCCAAACTGAGTTCATTTTCCTCAAAATCTTCTATTTCCACTCCGCACTTGGTTCACTTTCCCCGAAATCAGGATTTTCCCCCATTACTGTGTTCATTTTCCCCCCCAAAAAAATTTTCCCCAAAAAAACTGGGTTCATTTTCCCCAAAATATGTTTTTTCCACCAAAACTGGGTTTATTTCCCTACATATCGGGTTTTCCCCACCAAACTGTGTTCATTTTGCCCAATATATGGATTTTTGAACCAGTTACTGGCTTTGTTTCCCCAAAATCTTTTTTTTCCTTCAAAACTGGGTTCATTTTCATCAAAAATGTTTTTTTCCCCCCAAACTGGTTTCATTTTTCCCATAATCAGCTTCTTTACTCCCAAACCGTGTTCATTTTCCCCAAAATCACGTTTTTTCCCCATTACTAGGTTCATTTCCCCAAAATCGGTTTTTTTCCACCCAAACTGGGTTGATTTTCCCCAAAGTCAGTTTTTTTCGAGCAAAACTCGGTTCATTTCCCTACAAGTTGGTTCCCCCCCCAAACTCTGTTCATTTTCCCAAAAACTCTGGTTTTTTTACCCGATTACTGGGTTCATTTTCCCCAAAATATTTTTTTTCTCCAAAACTGGCTTCATTTTCCTTAAAAATGGATTTTTCCCTCAAAACTGGGTTCATTTTCCGCATAATCAGCATTTTTTATCCGAAATTAGGTTCATTTTTCACAAAATCCCTATTAACAACCAAAACTGGGTACGTTTTCACACAAATCAGGTTGTCCTCTCCAAACTGAGTTCATTTTCCTCAAAATCTTCTATTTCCACTCCGCACTTGGTTCACTTTCCCCGAAATCAGGATTTTCCCCCATTACTGTGTTCATTTTCCCCCCCAAAAAAATTTTCCCCAAAAAAACTGGGTTCATTTTCCCCAAAATATGTTTTTTCCACCAAAACTGGGTTTATTTCCCTACATATCGGGTTTTCCCCACCAAACTGTGTTCATTTTCCCCAATATATGGATTTTTGAACCAGTTACTGGCTTTGTTTCCCCAAAATCTTTTTTTGCCTTCAAAACTGGGTTCATTTTCATCAAAAATGTTTTTTTCCCCCCAAACTGGTTTCATTTTTCCCATAATCAGCTTCTTTCCTCCCAAACCGTGCTCATTTTCCCCAAAATCAGGTTTTTTCCCCATTACTGGGTTCATTTCCCCAAAATCGGTTTTTTTCCACCCAAACTGGGTTGATTTTCCCCAAAGTCAGTTTTTTTCGAGCAAAACTCGGTTCATTTCCCTACAAGTTGGTTCCCCCCCCAAACTCTGTTCATTTTCCCAAAAACTCTGTTTTTTTTACCCGATTACTGGGTTCATTTTCCCCAAAATATTTTTTTTCCCCAAAACTGGCTTCATTTTCCTTAAAAATGGATTTTTCCCCCAAAACTGGGTTGATTTTCCTTAAAAATGGATTTTTCCCCCAAAACTGGGTTCATTTTCCGCATAATCAGCATTTTTTATCCGAAATTAGGTTCATTTTTCACAAAATCCCTATTAACAACCAAAACTGGGTACGTTTTCACACAAATCAGGTTGTCCTCTCCAAACTGAGTTCATTTTCCTCAAAATCTTCTATTTCCACTCTGCACTTGGTTCATTTTCACCAAAGTCAGGATTTTTCCCCATTACTGGGTTCATTTTCCCCAAAATATATTTTTTCCACAAAACTGGGTTTAGTTCCCTTCAAATTGGGTTTTCCCCACCAAACTGGGTTCATTTTCCCAAAAATCCGGGGTTTTTACCCTATTACTGGCTGTATTTCCACAAAATGTTTTTTTCCCCCCAAACTGGCTTCATTTTCCTTATAATCAGCTTCTATCCTCCCAAACTGGGTACATTTTCCCCAAAATCTCATTTTGTCTTCAAAACACTGGGTGCATTTTCACACAAATCGTTTTCCCCTCCAAACTGTGTTTGTTTTCCCCAAAATCAGGTTTTTTCCCCATTACTGGGTTCATTTCCCCAAAATCGGGTTTTTTCCCCAAAAACTGGGTTCATTTTCCCCAAAATCGTTTTTTCCCACCCAAACTGGGTTGATTTTCCCCAAAGTCGGTTTTTTTCGAGCAAAACTCGGTTCATTTCCCTACAAGTTGGATCCCCCCCACCCCCAAATTCTGTTAATTTTCCCAAAAATTCTGTTTTTTTACCCGATTACGGGGTTCATTTTCCCCAAAATATTTTTTTTCCCCAAAACTGGCTTCATTTTCCTTAAAAATGGATTTTTCTCCCAAAACTGGGTTGATTTTCCTTAAAAATGGATTTTTTCCCCCAAAACTGGGTTCATTTTCCACATAATCAGCATTTTTTTTCTGAAATTAGGTTCATTTTTCACAAAATCCCTATTAACAACCAAAACTGGGTACGTTTTCACACAAATCAGGTTGTCCTCTCCAAACTGAATTCATTTTCCTCAAAATCTTCTATTTCCACTCCGCACTTGGTTCACTTTCCCCGAAATCAGGATTTTCCCCCATTACTGTGTTCATTTTCCCCCCCAAAAAAATTTTCCCCCAAAAAAATGGGTTCATTTTCCCCAAAATATGTTTTTTCCACCAAAACTGGGTTTATTTCCCTACATATCGGGTTTTCCCCACCAAACTGTGTTCATTTTCCCCAATATATGGATTTTTGAACCAGTTACTGGCTTTGTTTCCCCGAAGTCTTTTTTTTCCTTCAAAACTGGGTTCATTTTCATCAAAAATGTTTTTTTCCCCCCAAACTGGTTTCATTTTTCCCATAATCAGCTTCTTTCCTCCCAAACCGTGTTCATTTTCCCCAAAATCAGGTTTTTTCCCCATTACTGGGTTCATTTCCCCAAAATCGGGTTTTTTCCCCAAAAACTGGGTTCATTTTCCCCAAAATCGGTTTTTTTCCACCCAAACTGGGTTGATTTTCCCCAAAGTCAGTTTTTTTTGAGCAAAACTCGGTTCATTTCCCTACAAGTTGGTTCCCCCCCCAAACTCTGTTCATTTTCCCAAAAACTCTGGTTTTTTTACCCGATTACTGGCTTTATTTCCACAAAATGTTTTTTTCCCCCCAGACTGGTTTCATTTTCCCCATAATCAGCTTCTATCCTCCCAAACTGGGTACATTTTCCCCAAAATCTCATTTTTTCTTCAAAACACTGCGTGCATTTTCACACAAATCAAGTTTTCCCCTCCAAACTGTGTTTGTTTTCCCCAAAATCAGGTTTTTTCCCCATTACTGGGTTCATTTCCCCAAAATCGGGTTTTTTCCCCATTACTGGGTTCATTTCCCCAAAATCGTTTTTTTTTCCACCCAAACTGGGTTGATTTTCCCCAAAGTCGTTTTTTTTCGAGGAAAACTCGGTTCATTTCCCTACAAGTTGGTTCCCCCCCCCCCCAAAGTCTGTTCATTTTCCCAAAAACTCTGGTTTTTTTACCCGATTACTGGGTTCATTTTCCCCAAAATATATTTTTTCCCCAAAACTAGCTTCATTTTCCTTAAAAATGGATTTTTCCCCCAAAACTGGGTTGATTTTCCTTAAAAATGGATTTTTCCCCCAAAACTGGGTTCATTTTCCACATAATCAGCATTTTTTATCCGAAATTAGGTTCATTTTTCAGAAAAATCCCTATTAACAACCAAAACTGGGTACGTTTTCACACAAATCAGGTTGTCCTCTCCAAACTGATTTCATTTTCCTCAAAATCTTCTATTTCCACTCCGCACTTGGTTCATTTTCACCAAAGTCAGGATTTTTCCCCATTACTGGGTTCATTTTCCCCAAAATATATTTTTTCCACAAAACTGGGTTTATTTCCCTTCAAATTGGGTTTTCCCCACCAAACTGGGTTCATTTTCCCCAAAATCCGGGGTTTTTACCCTATTACTGGCTGTTTTTCCACAAAATGTTTTTTTCCCCCCAAACTGGCTTCATTTTCCTTATAATCAGCTTCTATCCTCCCAAACTGGGTACATTTTCCTCAAAATCTCATTTTTTCTTCAAAACACTGGGTGCATTTTCACATAAATCAAGTTTTCCCCTCCAAACTGTGTTCATTTTCCCCAAAATCAGTTTTTTTCAAAATTACTGGGTTCATTTCCCCAAAATCGTTTTTTTACCCCAAAAACTGGGTTCATTTTCCCCAAAATCGGTTTTTTTCCACCCAAACTGGGTTGATTTTCCCCAAAGTCGGTTTTTTTCGAGGAAAAGTCGGTTCATTTCCCTACAAGTTGGTTCCCCCTCCCCAAACTCTGTTCATTTTCCCAAAAACTCTGTTTTTTTACCCGATTACTGGGTTCATTTTCCCCAAAATAATTTTTTCCCCAAAACTGGGTTCATTTTCCGCATAATCAGCATTTTTTTCTTAGAAATTAGGTTCATTTTTCACAAAATCCCTATTAACAACCAAAACTGGGTACGTTTTCACACAAATCAGGTTGTCCTCTCCAAACTGAGTTCATTTTCCTCAAAATCTTCTATTTCCACTCCGCACTTGGTTCACTTTCCCCGAAATCAGGATTTTCCCCCATTACTGTGTTCATTTTCCCCCCCAAAAAAAGTTTCCCCAAAAAAACTGGGTTCATTTTCCGCATAATCAGCATTTTTTTCTCCGAAATTAGGTTCATTTTTCACAAAATCCCTATTAACAACCAAAACTGGGTACGTTTTCACACAAATCAGGATATCCTCTCCAATCTGATTTCATTTTCCTCAAAATCTTCTATTTCCACTCCGCACTTGGTTCATTTTCCCCAAAATCGGGGTTTTTCTTCCCTAACTGGTTTCATTTTCCCCAAAGTGAGTTTTTTTCCACCAGCACTCAATTCATTTCCCGAATTTTGTGGAAAATGAACCCGGTTTCAGAGGAAAAAGCTGATTATGCAGAAAATGAACCCAGTTTTGGGGAACACAATTATTTTGAGGAAAACGAACCCAGTAATTCGGTAAAATTCCGAATTTTGGGGAAAATGAACACAGTTTGGGGGGAAAAAAACAACTTCTAGGGAAATGAAGAGAGTTTTGGTGGAAAAAAACCGCGAATTTAGGGAAAATGGACGCAGATTTGGGGGAAAAAAATGTTTTTGGGGAAAATGAACCAAGTGTGGAGTGGAAATAGAAGATTTTGGGGAAAATGAACACTATTTTGAGGGGGAAACCTGATTTGTGTGAAAATGAACCCAGTTTTGGGGGGAAATAAGGATTTTGTGGAAAATGAACCTAGTTTCGGAGGAAAAAAGCTGATTATGCGGAAAATGAACCCAGTTTTGGCAGAAAAAAACCCATTTTTAAGGAAAATGAACCCAGTTTTGGGGAAAAAAATTATGTTGGGAAAATGAACCCTGTAATTGGGTTAAAAAACTCGAATTTTGGGGAAAATGAACAAAGTTTGCGGGAGGGAACAAACTTGTAGGGAAATGAACCGAGTTTGGGAGGAAAGAAACTGATTATGGTGAAAATTAACCCAGTTTGGGGGAGGGGGAACCTGATTTGTGTGAAAATGCACCCAGTTTGGGGGGGGGAAGTGATTTTGGGGAAAATTAACCCAGTAATTTTGTAAAAGTTTGTAAAAAACCCTAATCTGGGGGAAAATGAACACAGTTTGGGGGGAAAACCCAACTTATAGGTAAATGGACCCAGTTTTGGTGGAAAAAAACCGATTTTGGAGAAAATGAACCGTGCTTTGGGGGGAAAATTCTTTTGGGGTAATGAACCCAGTAATAGGGAAATAAACCCGGATTAGGGGGGAAATGAAATCAGTTTGGAGGGGAAAATCTCATTTGTGTGAAAATGCAGCCAGTTTTGAGGGGGGGGGGGGGGGGGGGGGGGGGGGGGAAACGATTTTGGGAAAATGAACTCAGTTTTGGTGGAAAAAAACCGATTTTGGGGAAATGAACCCAGTAATGGGGAAAAAAAAAAATGATTTTGGGGAAAAATGAACCCAGTGTGGAGTGGAAATAGAAGATTTTTGGAAAATGTAATCAGTTTGGAGGGGAAAACCTGTTTTGTGTGGAAATGCAGCCAGTTTTGGAGGGATAAAAAAGTATTTTGGGGAAAATGAACCCAATTTGGGAGGAAAACACCCGATTTTGGGGGAAAATGAATCCAGTCGGGGGGGGAGAAAAAAACCCTCAGTTTCCTCAAAATTTGTTTTTTTCCAGCAAAACTGGGTTCATTTCCCTACAGATTGGGTTTTCACGACCAAACTGTGTTCATTTTCCCCAAAATCCGTGTTTTTTCCCAATTACTGGGTTCATTTCCCCAAAATCTTTTTTTCCCCCAAAACTGGGTTTATTTTCCTCAAAAACGGGCTTTTCCTCCCGAAACTGGGTTCATTTTCCCAATAATCTTTTTTCGTCCCAATCTGGGTTCATTTTCCCCTAAATCTGTTTTTTTCCACAAAATTGGGTTCATTTCCCTACAAACTTGGTTTCCCCCTCCCCCCCCCCAACTTCATTTTGTTCATTTTCCCCATAATCCGGGTTTTTTTTAAATAATTACTGGGATCATATTCCCCAAAATATGTTTTTTCCACCAAAATTGGGTTCGTTTTCCTCAAAAACGCGGTTTTACCCCCAAAAGAGTGTTCATTTTCCCCAAAATCCTCTATTTCCTCTCCACACTGGGTTAATTTTCTACAAAATCGGGTTTTTTTCCACCAAAACTTCTCTAAAAACTGGGTTCCCCCCCAAATTGGGTTCATTTTCCCCATAATCAGTTTTTTCCCCATTACTGGGTTCATTTTCCCAAAATCTCTTTTTTCCCCAAAACTGGGGTCATTTTCATCAAAAACGGCTTTTTTTTTCCCCCAAAACTGGGTTCATTATACCCATGACCAGCTTTTTTCCTCCGGAACTTTTTTCATTTTCCACAAAATCCTTTTTTTCTTCAAAAAGCTGGGTGCATTTTAACACAAATCAAGTTTTCCCCTCCAAACTGTGTTCATTTTCCCCAAAATCAGTTTTTTTCCCCAAAAACTGGGTTCATTTTCCCAAAATCTCTTTTTTTCCCCCAAAACTGGTTGCATATTTACACAAATCATGTTTTCCCCTCCACTCTGGGTTCATTTTCCACAGAATATGTTTTTTTCCACCTTAACTGTGTTCCTTTCCCTACAAATTGGGTTCCCCCCCCAAACTCTGTTCATTTTCTCCATAATCAGTTTTTGTCACCATTACTGGGTTCATTTTCCCCATAACTGGGTTTATTTTAGTCAAAAACGGGTTTTTCCCCACAAACTGGCTTCATTTTCCCCATAATCAGCTTTTTTCCTCCCAAACTGGGTTCATTTCTCCCAAAATCTGAAATGACTGTTCGTCAGGGAGGCAAGAAGAAGACTGCCGGCATGTCTGTAGAACCGCGGGCAGAGGCAGCTTTCCGACCGGCTTCAGTTTAGAGAGCTAGCCGGTAAGAGAAGGCACTGTCTCCCGAACAACGTAATGTTTGCAGCTGAAACCTACTGTGAAAGCCGGGAAACGCTGTGAAGGCTGCTCAAGAAAGCAAGAGCAGCTCCACTGTTTGCCTGTATTTGTCAGCCTTCGAGAGAGGAATACCCTGCCGCTAAAATGCTTTCTCTTCTAGCAGCGATTCATGGAAGAACATTCCATGATTCTGTAACATCAAGGTGTTAGTTTCTGCTCTCCTTTGGAGAACACAAAACCGTGCCGTTCAGAGAATGTGCTGTGGATTCCTTGCCTGCTGTTTCAGTAGAAAGAGTTTGCAGAGGCTGATGAGAATACACTAGAAAACAGGGATCCCTCGTCCTTAAAGCACGAGCAGATCATCTGATAATTTTCCCTTTAATTACATTGTTAGAAGATGAAAAGTCATGCTAAAACATTTCACAAATAGCAACTTTATAAGAGAGAAAGATTTTAGACTCAGGTGCATGCGCTGTGATGTGATGCTAGATATCTGAAATGACTGTTCCTAAGAGAGGCAAGGAGCAGACTGCCGAGATGTCTGTGGAACCGCGGCCAGAGACAGCTTTCTGAGCAGTTTCAGTTAAGGGAGCCAGCCGGTAAGAGAAGGCGCTGTCTCCGGACAAATGTAATGTTTGCAGCCGGAATCTGGTGTGAAAGCCGGGAAACGCTGTGAAGGCTGCTCAAGAAAGCAAGAGCAGCTCCACTCTTTGCCTGTATTTGCAGCCTTCGAGAGAAGAATACCCTGCCGCTAAAAGGCTTTCTCTTCTGGCAGCTATTCATGGAAGGAAATTCCAGGATTCTTTAAAATCAAGGGGTTAGTATCTTCTCTCCCTTGGAGGAAAAACAAAACCGTGCAGTTCAGAGAATGTGTGTGAATTCGCTGCCGGCTGTGGTAAGACGCTTCAGCAGAAACAGTTTGCAGAGGCTGAAGGGGACGGACAGGAAAAATGGGATCTGTCGTCCTTGAACAAGACAAGATCATCCGATTATTTCTCTTTTAAATACATTGTTAGGAGATGAAATGTCATGCTAAAACATTTCCAAAATAGAAAATACGTGGTTGGGTAGGAGGCATGATTTTAGACTGCTGTGGATGCGCTTTAATATGCTGCTAGAAATCGGAAAAGACTGTTTGTCAGGGAGGCAAGAAGCAGCCTGCCGGGATGTCTGTAAAACCGCGGCGAGAGGCAGCTTTCCGAACGGCTTCACTTTAGAGAGCTAGCCGGTAAGAGAAGGCGGTGTCTCCGGACCAATGTAATATTTGTCTCCTGAACAACGTAATGTTTGCAGCAGAAGCTTGGGTTCATTTTCCGCATAATCAGCATTTTTTCCTCCGAAACTAGGTTCATTTTCCACAAAATCCCTATTAACCCACAAAACTGGGTATATTTTCACACAAATCAAGTTGTCCTCTCCAAACTGAGTTCATTTTCCTCAAAATCTTCTATTTCCACTCCGCACTTGGTTCACTTTCCCCAAAATCAGGATTTTCCCCCATTACTGTGTTCATTTTCCCCCCCAAAAAAAAATTTTCCCCCAAAAAACTGGCTTCATTATCCCCAATATATGTTTATTCCACCAAAACTGGGTTTATTTCCCTACATATCGGGTTTTCCCCACCAAACTGTGTTCATTTTGCCCAATACATGGATTTTTGAACCAGTTACTGGCTTTGTTTCCCCAAAATCTTTTTTTGCCTTCAAAACTGGGTTCATTTTCATCAAAAATGTTTTTTTCCCCCCAAACTGGTTTCATTTTCGCCATAATCAGCTTCTTTCCTCTCAAACCGTGTTCATTTTCCCCAAAATCAGGTTTTTTCCCCATTACTGGGTTCATTTCCCCAAAATCGGTTTTTTCCCCAAAAACTGGGTTCATTTTCCCCCAAGTCGGTTTTTTTCCACCCAAACTGGGTTGATTTTCCCCAAAGTCGGTTTTTTTCGAGCAAAACTCGGTTCATTTCCCTACAAGTTGGTTCCCCCCCCCAAACTCTGTTCATTTTCCCAAAAACTCTGGTTTTTTACCCGATTACTGGGTTCATTTTCCCCAAAATATTTTTTTTCCCCAAAACTGGCTTCATTTTCCTTAAAAATGGATTTTTCCCCCCAAAACTGGGTTGATTTTCCTTAAAAATGGATATTTTTCCCCAAAACTGGGTTCATTTTCCGCATAATCAGCATTTTTTATCCGAAATTAGGTTCATTTTTCACAAAATCCCTATTAACAACCAAAACTGGGTACGTTTTCACACAAATCAGGTTGTCCTCTCCAAACTGAGTTCATTTTCCTCAAAATCTTCTATTTCCACTCCGCACTTGGTTCATTTTCACCAAAGTGAGGATTTTTCTCCATTACTGGGTTCATTTTCCCCAAAATATATTTTTTCCACAAAACTGGGTTTATTTCCCTTCAAATTGGGTTTTCCCCACCAAACTGCGTTCATTTTCCCCAAAATCCGGGGTTTTTACCCTATTACTGGCTTTATTTCCACAAAAGGTTTTTTTCCCCCCAGACTGGTTTCATTTTCCCCATAATCAGCTTCTATCCTCCCAAACTGGGTTCATTTTCCCCAAAATCTCATTTTGTCTTCAAAACACTGGGTGCATTTTCACACAAATCAAGTTTTCCCCTCCAAACTGTGTTTGTTTTCCCCAAAATCAGTTTTTTTCCCCATTACTGGGTTCATTTCCCCAAAATCGGGTTTTTTCCCCAAAAAATGGGTTCATTTTCCCCAAAATCGTTTTTTTCCACCCAAACTGGGTTGATTTTCCCCAAAGTCGGTTTTTTTCGAGCAAAACTCGGTTCATTTCCCTACAAGTTGGTGTCCCCCCCCCCCCCAAACTCTGTTCATTTTCCCAAAAATTCTGTTTTTTTACCCGATTACGGGGTTCATTTTCCCCAAAATATTTTTTTTCCCCAAAACTGGCTTCATTTTCCTTAAAAATGGATTTTTCTCCCAAAACTGGGTTGATTTTCCTTAAAAATGGATTTTTTCCCCCAAAACTGGGTTCATTTTCCACATAATCAGCATTTTTTTCTCTGAAATTAGGTTCATTTTTCACAAAATCCCTATTAACAACCAAAACTGGGTACGTTTTCACACAAATCAGGTTGTCCTCTCCAAACTGAGTTCATTTTCCTCAAAATCTTCTATTTCCACTCCGCACTTGGTTCACTTTCCCCGAAATCAGGATTTTCCCCCATTACTGTGTTCATTTTCCCCCCCAAAAAAATTTTCCCCAAAAAAACTGGGTTCATTTTCCCCAAAATATGTTTTTTCCACCAAAACTGGGTTTATTTCCCTACATATCGGGTTTTCCCCACCAAACTGTGTTCATTTTGCCCAATATATGGATTTTTGAACCAGTTACTGGCTTTGTTTCCCCAAAATCTTTTTTTTTCCTTCAAAACTGGGTTCATTTTCATCAAAAATGTTTTTTTCCCCCCAAACTGGTTTCATTTTTCCCATAATCAGCTTCTTTACTCCCAAACCGTGTTCATTTTCCCCAAAATCACGTTTTTTCCCCATTACTAGGTTCATTTCCCCAAAATCGGTTTTTTTCCACCCAAACTGGGTTGATTTTCCCCAAAGTCAGTTTTTTTCGAGCAAAACTCGGTTCATTTCCCTACAAGTTGGTTCCCCCCCCAAACTCTGTTCATTTTCCCAAAAACTCTGGTTTTTTTACCCGATTACTGGGTTCATTTTCCCCAAAATATTTTTTTTCTCCAAAACTGGCTTCATTTTCCTTAAAAATGGATTTTTCCCTCAAAACTGGGTTCATTTTCCGCATAATCAGCATTTTTTATCCGAAATTAGGTTCATTTTTCACAAAATCCCTATTAACAACCAAAACTGGGTACGTTTTCACACAAATCAGGTTGTCCTCTCCAAACTGAGTTCATTTTCCTCAAAATCTTCTATTTCCACTCCGCACTTGGTTCACTTTCCCCGAAATCAGGATTTTCCCCCATTACTGTGTTCATTTTCCCCCCCAAAAAAATTTTCCCCAAAAAAACTGGGTTCACTTTCCCCAAAATATGTTTTTTCCACCAAAACTGGGTTTATTTCCCTTCAAATTGGGTTTTCCCCACCAAACTGCGTTCATTTTCCCCAAAATCCGGGGTTTTTACCCTATTACTGGCTTTATTTCCACAAAATGTTTTTTTCCCCCCAGACTGGTTTCATTTTTCCCATAATCAGCTTCTATCCTCCCAAACTGCGTTCATTTTCCCCAAAATCTCATTTTGTCTTCAAAACACTGGGTGCATTTTCACACAAATCAAGTTTTCCCCTCCAAACTGTGTTTGTTTTCCCCAAAATCAGTTTTTTTTCCCCATTACTGGGTTCATTTCCCCAAAATCGGGTTTTTTCCCCAAAAAATGGGTTCATTTTCCCCAAAATCGGTTTTTTTTCCACCCAAACTGGGTTGATTTTCCCCAAAGTCGGTTTTTTTTCGAGCAAAACTCGGTTCATTTCCCTACAAGTTGGTTCCCCCCCCCCAAACTCTGTTCATTTTCCCAAAAATTCTGTTTTTTTACCCGATTACGGGGTTCATTTTCCCCAAAATATTTTTTTTCCCCAAAACTGGCTTCATTTTCCTTAAAAATGGATTTTTCTCCCAAAACTGGGTTGATTTTCCTTAAAAATGGATTTCTTCCCCCAAAACTGGGTTCATTTTCCACATAATCAGCATTTTTTTCTCTGAAATTAGGTTCATTTTTCACAAAATCCCTATTAACAACCAAAACTGGGTACGTTTTCACACAAATCAGGTTGTCCTCTCCAAACTGAGTTCATTTTCCTCAAAATCTTCTATTTCCACTCCGCACTTGGTTCACTTTCCCCGAAATCAGGATTTTCCCCCATTACTGTGTTCATTTTCCCCCCCAAAAAAATTTTCCCCAAAAAAACTGGGTTCATTTTCCCCAAAATATGTTTTTTCCACCAAAACTGGGTTTATTTCCCTACATATCGGGTTTTCCCCACCAAACTGTGTTCATTTTCCCCAATATATGGATTTTTGAACCAGTTACTGGCTTTGTTTCCCCAAAATCTTTTTTTGCCTTCAAAACTGGGTTCATTTTCATCAAAAATGTTTTTTTCCCCCCAAACTGGTTTCATTTTTCCCATAATCAGCTTCTTTCCTCCCAAACCGTGCTCATTTTCCCCAAAATCAGGTTTTTTCCCCATTACTGGGTTCATTTCCCCAAAATCGGTTTTTTTTCCACCCAAACTGGGTTGATTTTCCCCAAAGTCAGTTTTTTTCGAGCAAAACTCGGTTCATTTCCCTACAAGTTGGTTCCCCCCCCAAACTCTGTTCATTTTCCCAAAAACTCTGTTTTTTTTACCCGATTACTGGGTTCATTTTCCCCAAAATATTTTTTTTCCCCAAAACTGGCTTCATTTTCCTTAAAAATGGATTTTTCCCCCAAAACTGGGTTGATTTTCCTTAAAAATGGATTTTTCCCCCAAAACTGGGTTCATTTTCCGCATAATCAGCATTTTTTATCCGAAATTAGGTTCATTTTTCACAAAATCCCTATTAACAACCAAAACTGGGTACGTTTTCACACAAATCAGGTTGTCCTCTCCAAACTGAGTTCATTTTCCTCAAAATCTTCTATTTCCACTCTGCACTTGGTTCATTTTCACCAAAGTCAGGATTTTTCCCCATTACTGGGTTCATTTTCCCCAAAATATATTTTTTCCACAAAACTGGGTTTAGTTCCCTTCAAATTGGGTTTTCCCCACCAAACTGGGTTCATTTTCCCCAAAATCCGGGGTTTTTACCCTATTACTGGCTGTATTTCCACAAAATGTTTTTTTCCCCCCAAACTGGCTTCATTTTCCTTATAATCAGCTTCTATCCTCCCAAACTGGGTACATTTTCCCCAAAATCTCATTTTTTCTTCAAAACACTGGGTGCATTTTCACATAAATCAAGTTTTCCCCTCCAAACTGTGTTCATTTTCCCCAAAATCAGTTTTTTTTCAAAATTACTGGGTTCATTTCCGCAAAATCGTTTTTTTACCCCAAAAACTGGGTTCATTTTCCCCAAAATCGGTTTTTTTCCACCCAAACTGGGTTGATTTTCCCCAAAGTCGTTTTTTTTCGAGGAAAACTCGGTTCATTTCCCTACAAGTTGGTTCCCCCCCCCCCAAACTCTGTTCATTTTCCCAAAAACTCTGTTTTTTTACCCGATTACTGGGTTCATTTTCCCCAAAATAAATTTTTTCCCCAAAACTGGCTTCATTTTCCTTAAAAATGGATTTTTCCCCCAAAACTGGGTTGATTTTCCTTAAAAATGGATTTTCCCCCCAAAACTGGGTTCATTTTCCCCATAATCAGCTTCTATCCTCCCAAACTGGGTTCATTTCCCCAAAATCTCATTTTTTCTTCAAAACACTGGGTGCATTTTCACACAAATCAAGGTTTTCCCCTCCAAACTGTGTTCGTTTTCCCCAAAATCAGGTTTTTACCCCAAAAACTGGGTTCATTTCCCCAAAATCGGGTTCATTTTCCCCATTACTGGGTTCATTTCCCCAAAATCGTTATTTTTCCACCCAAACTGGGTTGATTTTCCCCAAAGTCAGTTTTTTTCGAGCAAAACTCGGTTCATTTCCCTACAAGTTGGTTCCCCCCCAAACTCTGTTCATTTTCCCAAAAACTCTGGTTTTTTTACCCGATTACTGGGTTCATTTTCCCCAAAATAATTTTTTCCCCCAAAACTTTGTTGATTTTCCTTAAAAATGGATTTTTCCCCAAAACTGGGTTGATTTTCCTTAAAAATGGATTTTTCCCCCAAAACTGGCTTCATTTTCCGCATAATCAGCATTTTTTATCCGAAATTAGGTTCATTTTTCAGAAAAATCCCTGTTAACAACCAAAACTGGGTACGTTTTCACACAAATCAGGTTGTCCTCTCCAAACTGAGTTCATTTTCCTCAAAATCTTCTATTTCCACTCCGCACTTGGTTCATTTTCACCAAAGTCAGGATTTTTCCGCATTACTGGGTTCATTTTCCCCAAAATATATTTTTTCCACAAAACTGGGTTTAGTTCCCTTCAAATTGGGTTTTCCCCACCAAACTGGGTTCATTTTCCCCAAAATCCGGGGTTTTTACCCTATTACTGGCTGTATTTCCACAAAATGTTTTTTTTTCCCCCCCAAACTGGCTTCATTTTCCTTATAATCAGCTTCTATCCTCCCAAACTGGGTACATTTTCCCCAAAATCTCATTTTTTCTTCAAAACACTGGGTGCATTTTCACATAAATCAAGTTTTCCCCTCCAAACTGTGTTCATTTTCCCCAAAATCAGGTTTTTTCAAAATTACTGGGTTCATTTCCCAAAATCGTTTTTTTACCTGAAAAACGGGTTCATTTTCCCCAAAATCGGTTTTTTTCCACCCAAACTGGGTTGATTTTCCCCCAAAGTCGTTTTTTTTCGAGGAAAACTTGGTTCATTTCCCTACAAGTTGGTTCCCCCCCCCCCCCCAAACTCTGTTCATTTTCCCAAAAACTCTGTTTTTTTACCCGATTACTGGTTCATTTTCCAAAAATAATTTTTTTTCCCCAAAACTGGGTTCATTTTCCTTAAAAATGGATTTTCCCCCCAAAACTGGGTTCATTTTCCGCATAATCAGCATTTTTTTCTTCGAAATTAGGTTCATTTTTCACAAAATCCCTATTAACAACCAAAACTGGGTACGTTTTCACACAAATCAGGATGTCCTCTCCAAACTGATATCATTTTCCTCAAAATCTTCTATTTCCACTCCGCACTTGGTTCATTTTCCCCAAAATCGGGGTTTTTCTTCCCTAACTGGTTTCATTTTCCCCAAAGTGAGTTTTTTTTCCACCAGCACTCAATTCATTTCCCGAATTTTGTGGAAAATGAACCCGGTTTCAGAGGAAAAAGCTGATTATGCAGAAAATGAACCCAGTTTTGGGGAACACAATTATTTTGAGGAAAACGAACCAGTAATTCGGTAAAATTCCGAATTTTGGGGAAAATGAACACAGTTTGGGGGGAAAAAAACAACTTCTAGGGAAATGAAGAGAGTTTTGGTGGAAAAAAACCGCGAATTTAGGGAAAATGGACGCAGATTTGGGGGAAAAAAATGTTTTTGGGGAAAATGAACCAAGTGTGGAGTGGAAATAGAAGATTTTGGGGAAAATGAACACTATTTTGAGGGGGAAACCTGATTTGTGTGAAAATGAACCCAGTTTTGGGGGGAAATAAGGATTTTGTGGAAAATGAACCTAGTTTCGGAGGAAAAAAGCTGATTATGCGGAAAATGAACCCCGTTTTGGCAGAAAAACCCCATTTTTAAGGAAAATGAACCCAGTTTTGGGGAAAAAAAATTATGTTGGGAAAATGAACCCTGTAATTGGGTTAAAAAACTCGAATTTTGGGGAAAATGAACAAAGTTTGCGGGGGGGGAACAAACTTGTAGGGAAATGAACCGAGTTTGGGAGGAAAGAAGCTGATTATGGTGAAAATTAACCCAGTTTGGGGGGGGAAACCTGATTTGTGTGAAAATGCACCCAGTTTGGGGGGGGGGGAAGTGATTTTGGGGAAAATTAACCCAGTAATTTTGTAAAAGTTTGTAAAAAACCCTAATCTGGGGGAAAATGAACACAGTTTGGGGGGAAAACCCAACTTGTAGGTAAATGGACCCAGTTTTGGTGGAAAAAACCCGATTTTGGAGAAAATGAACCGTGCTTTGGGGGAAAAATTCTTTTGGGGTAATGAACCCAGTAATAGGGAAATAAACCCGAATTAGGGGGAAAACGAAATCAGTTTGGAGGGGAAAATCTCATTTGTGTGAAAATGCAGCCAGTTTTAAGGGGGGGGGGGGGGGGGGGGGGGGGGAAGATTTTGGGAAAATGAACTCAGTTTTGGTGGAAAAAAACCCGATTTTGGGGAAATGAACCCAGTAATGGGGAAAAAAATGATTTTGGGGAAAATGAACCCAGTGTGGAGTGGAAATAGAAGATTTTTGGAAAATGTAATCAGTTTGGAGGGGAAAACCTGATTTGTGTGGAAATGCAGCCAGTTTTGGAGGGATAAAATAGTATTTTGGGGAAAATGAACCCAATTTGGGAGGAAAACACCCGATTTTAGGGAAAATGAATCCAGTCGGGGGGAGAGAAAAAAACCCTCAATTTCCTCAAAATTTGTTTTTTTCCAGCAAAACTGGGTTCATTTCCCTACAGATTGGGTTTTCACGACCAAACTGTGTTCATTTTCCCCAAAATCCGTGGTTTTTTTTCCCAATTACTGGGTTCATTTCCCCAAAATCTTTTTTTCCCCCAAAACTGGGTTTATTTTCCTCAAAAACGGGCTTTTCCTCCCGAAACTGGGTTCATTTTCCCCATAATCTTTTTTCGTCCCAATCTGGGTTCATTTTCCCCTAAATCTGTTTTTTTCCACAAAATTGGGTTCATTTCCCTACAAACTTGGTTTCCCCCTCCCCCCCCCCCCAACTTCATTTTGTTCATTTTCCCCATAATCCGGGTTTTTTTTAATAAATACTGGGATCATATTCCCCAAAATATTTTTCCACCAAAATTGGTTTCGTTTTCCTCAAAAACGCGTTTTTACCCCCAAAAGAGTGTTCATTTTCCCCAAAATCCTCTATTTCCTCTCCACACTGGGTTAATTTTCTACAAAATCGGGTTTTTTTCCTCCAAAACTTCTCTAAAAACTGGGTTTCCCCCCAAATTGGGTTCATTTTCCCCATAATCAGTTTTTTCCCCATTACTGGGTTCATTTTCCCAAAATCTCTTTTTCCCCCCAAAACTGGGGTCATTTTCATCAAAAACGGCTTTTTTTTCCCCCAAAACTGGGTTCATTATACCCATGACCAGCTTTTTTTCTCCGGAACTTTTTTCATTGTCCACAATATCCCTTTTTTCTTCAAAAAGCTGGGTGCATTTTAACACAAATCAAGTTTTCCCCTCCAAACTGTGTTCATTTTCCCCAAAATCAGTTTTTTTCCCCAAAATCTGGGTTCATTTTCCCAAAATCTCTTTTTTTCCCCCAAAACTGGTTGCATATTTACACAAATCATGTTTTCCCCTCCACTCTGGGTTCATTTTCCACAGAATATGTTTTTTTCCACCTTAACTGTGTTCCTTTCCCTACAAATTGTGTTCCACCCCAAACTCTGTTTATTTTCTCCATAATCAGTTTTTTTCCCCATTACTGGGTTCATTTTCCCCATAACTGGGTTTATTTTAGTCAAAACCGGGTTTTTCCCCACAAACTGGCTTCATTTTCCCCATAATCAGCTTTTTTCCTCCCAAACTGGGTTCATTTCTCCCAAAATCTGAAATGACTGTTCGTCAGGGAGGCAAGAAGAAGACTGCCGGGATGTCTGTAGAACCGCGGGCAGAGGCAGCTTTCCGACCGGCTTCAGTTGAGGGAGCCAGCCGGTAAGAGAAGGCACTGTCTCCCGAAAAACGTAATGTTTGCAGCTGAAGCCTACTGTGAAAGCCGGGGCAACACTGTGAAGGCTGCTCAAGAAAGCAAGAGCAGCTCCACTGTTTGCCTGTATTTGTCAGCCTTCGAGAGAGGAATATCCTGCCACTAAAATGCTTTCACTTCTGGCAGGTATTCATGGAAGGAAATTCCAGGATTCTTTAAAATCAAGGGGTTAATTTCTGCTCTCCATTGTAGGAAAAACAAAACCGTGCAGTTCAAAGAATTGTGGATTCGCTGCTGGCTGTGGTAAGACATTTCAGCAGAAACAGTTTGAAGAGGCTGAAGGGGACGGACAGGAAAAAAGGGATCTGTCGTCCTTGAACACGAAGAGATCATCCGATTATTTGTCTTTTAAATACATTGTTAGGAGATGAAATGTCATGCTAAAACATTTCCAAAATAGAAAATTCGGGGTTGGGTAGGAGGCAAGATTTTAGACTGCTGTGGATGCGCTTTAATATGATGCTAGAAATCGGAAAAGACTGTTCGTCAGGGAGGCAAGAAGCAGCCTGCCGGGATGTCTGTAGAACCGCGGCGAGAGGCAGCTTTCCGACCGGCTTCACTTTAGAGAGCTAGCCGGTAAGAGAAGGCGGTGTTTCCCGAACAAAGTAATGTTTGCAGCTGAAGCCTACTGTGAAAGCCAGGGCAACACTGTGAAGGCTGCTCAAGAAAGCAAGAGCAGGTCCACTCTTTGCCTGTATTTGTCAGCCTTCGAGAGAAGAATAACCTGCAGCTAAAAAGCTTTCTCTTCTGGCAGCGATTCATGGAAGAACATTCCATGATTCTGTAAAATCAAGGTGTTAGTTTCTGCTCTCCTTTGGAGAACACAAAACCGTGCCGTTCAGAGAATGTGCTGTGGATTCCCTGCCTGCTGTTTCAGTAGAAAGAGTTTGCAGAGGCTGATGAGAATACACTAGAAAACAGGGATCCCTCGTCCTTAAAGCACGAGCAGATGATCTGATAATTTTCCCTTTAATTACATTGTTAGAAGATGAAAAGTCATGCTAAAACATTTCACAAATAGCAACTTTATAAGAGAGAAAGATTTTAGACTCAGGTGCATGCGCTGTGATGTGAAGCTAGATATCTGAAATGACTGTTCCTCAGAGAGGCAAGGAGCAGACTGCCGAGATGTCTGTGGAACCGCGGCCAGAGACAGCTTTCTGAGCAGTTTCAGTTGAGGGAGCCAGCCGGTAAGAGAAGGCGCTGTCTCCCGAACAAGGTAATGTTTGCAGCTGAAACCTACTGTGAAAGCCGGGGCAACACTGTGAAGGCTGCTCAAGAAAGCAAGAACAGGTCCACTCTTTGCCTGTATATGTAAGCCTTCGAGAGAAGAATACCCTGCAGCTAAAAAGCTTTCTCTTCTGGCAGCTATTCATGGAAGGAAATTCCAGGATTCTTTAAAATCAACGGGTTAGTATCTTCTCTCCCTTGGAGGAAAAACAAAACCGTACAGTTCAGAGAATGTGTGTGAATTCGCTGCCGGCTGTGGTAAGACGTTTCAGCAGAAACAGTTTGCAGAGGCTGAAGGGGACGGACAGGAAAAAAGGGATCTGTCGTCCTTGAACACGAAGAGATCATCCGATTATTTCTCTTTTAAATACATTGTTAGGAGATGAAATGTCATGCTAAAACATTTCCAAAATAGAAAATTCGGGGTTGGGTAGGAGGCAAGATTTTAGACTGCTGTGGATGCGCTTTAATATGATGCTAGAAATCGGAAAAGACTGTTTGTCAGGGAGGCAAGAAGCAGCCTGCCTGGATGTCTGTAGAACCGCGGCGAGAGGCAGCTTTCCGACCGGTTTCACTTTAGAGAGCTAGCCGTTAAGAGAAGGCGGTGTCTCCGGACCAATGTAATATTTGTCTCCTGAACAACGTAATGTTTGCAGTTGAAGCTTGGGTTCATTTTCCGCATAATCAGCATTTTTTCCTCTGAAACTAGGTTCATTTTCCACAAAATCCCTATTAACAACCAAAACTGGATACATTTTCACACAAATCAGGTTGTCCTCTCCAAACTGAGTTCATTTTCCTCAAAATCTTCTATTTCCACTCCGCACTTGGTTCACTTTCCCCAAAATCAGTTTTTTTCCCCATTTCTGGGTTCATTTCCCCAAAATCGGGTTTTTTCCCCAAAAACTGGGTTCATTTTCCCCAAAATCGTTTTTTTTTCCACCCAAACTGGGTTGATTTTCCCCAAAGTCGTTTTTTTTCGAGCAAAATTCGGTTCATTTCCCTACAAGTTGTTTCCCCCCCCCAAACTCTGTTCATTTTCCCAAAAAATCTGGTTTTTTACCCGATTACTGGGTACATTTTCCCCAAAATAATTTTTTCCCCCAAAACTTTGTTGATTTTCCTTAAAAATGGATTTTTCCCCCAAAACTGGGTTGATTTTCCTTAAAAATGGATTTTTCCCCCAAAACTGGGTTCATTTTCCGCATTATCAGCATTTTTTTCTCCGAAATTAGGTTCATTTTTCACAAAATCCCTATTAACAACCAAAACTGGGTACGTTTTCACACAAATCAGGTTGTCCTCTCCAAACTGATTTCATTTTCCTCAAAATCTTCTATTTCCACTCCGCACTTGGTTCATTTTCACCAAAGTCAGGATTTTTCCCCATTACTGGGTTCATTTTCCCCAAAATATATTTTTTCCACAAAACTGGGTTTATTTCCCTTCAAATTGGGTTTTCCCCACCAAACTGGGTTAATTTTCCCCAAAATCCGGGGTTTTTACCCTATTACTGGCTGTATTTCCAAAAAATGTTTTTTTTCCCCCCAGACTGGTTTCATTTTCCCCATAATCAGCTTCTATCCTCCCAAACTGGTTTCATTTTCCCCAAAATCTCATTTTGTCTTCAAAACACTGGGTGCATTTTCACACAAATCAAGTTTTGCCCTCCAAACTGTGTTCATTTTCCCCAAAATCAGGTTTTTTTTCCCCATTACTGGCTTCATTTCCCCAAAATCGGGTTTTTTCCCCCAAAACGGGGTTCATTTTCCCCAAAATCGTTTTTTTTCCACCCAAACTGGGTTGATTTTCCCCAAAGTCGTTTTTTTTTCGAGCAAAATTCGGTTCATTTCCCTACAAGTTGGTTCCACCCCCCAAACTCTGTTCATTTTCCCAAAAATTCTGTTTTTTTACCCGATTACTGGGTTCATTTTCCCCAAAATATTTTTTTCCCCAAAACTGGGTTCATTTTCCTTAAAAATGGATTTTTCCCCCCAAACTGGGTTGATTTTCGTTAAAAATGGATTTTTCCCCCAAAACTGGGTTCATTTTCTGCATAATCAGCATTTTTTTCTCCGAAATTAGGTTCATTTTTCACAAAATCCCTATTAACAACCAAAACTGGGTACGTTTTCGCACAAATCAGGTTGTCCTCTCCAAACTGAGTTCATTTTCCTCAAAATCTTCTATTTCCACTCCGCACTTGGTTCATTTTCCCCAAAATCAGGATTTTCCCCCATTACTATGTTGATTTTCCCCCCAAAAAAATATTTTCTCCAAAAAAACTGGGTTCATTTTCCCCAAAATATGTTTTTTCCACCAAAACTGGGTTTATTTCCCTACATATCGGGTTTTCCCCACCAAACTGTGTTCATTTTGCCAAAAATATGGATTTTTGAACCAGTTACTGGCTTTGTTTCCCCAAAATCTTTTTTTGCCTTCAAAACTGGGTTCATTTTCATCAAAAATGTTTTTTTCCCCCCAAACTGGTTTCATTTTCCCCATAATCAGCTTCTTTCCTCCCAAACCGTGTTCATTTTCCCCAAAATCAGGTTTTTTCCCCATTACTGGGTTCATTTCCCCAAAATCGGGTTTTTTCCCCAAAAACTGGGTTCATTTTCCCCAAAATCGGGTTTTTTCCACCCAAACTGGGTTGATTTTCCCCAAAGTCGGTTTTTTTCGAGCAAAACTCGGTTCATTTCCCTACAAGATGGTTTCCCCCCCCCAAACTCTGTTCATTTTCCCAAAAAATCTGGTTTTTTACCCGATTACTGGGTTCATTTTCCCCAAAATATTTTTTTCCCCAAAACTGGGTTCATTTTCCTTAAAAATGGATTTTTCCCCCAAAACTGGGTTGATTTTCCTTAAAAATGGATTTTTCCCCCAAAACTGGGTTCATTTTCCGCATTATCAGCATTTTTTTCTCCGAAATTAGGTTCATTTTTCACAAAATCCCTATTAACAACCAAAACTGGGTACGTTTTCACACAAATCAGGTTGTCCTCTCCAAACTGAGTTCATTTTCCTCAAAACCTTCTATTTCCACTCCGCACTTGGTTCATTTTCACCAAAGTCAGGATTTTTCCCCATTACTGGGTTCATTTTCCCCAAAATATATTTTTTCCACAAAACTGGGTTTATTTCCCTTCAAATTGGGTTTTCCCCACCAAACTGGGTTCATTTTCCCCAAAATCCGGGGTTTTTACCCTATTACTGGCTGTATTTCCACAAAATGTTTTTTTTCCCCCCAAACTGGGTTCATTTTCCTTATAATCAGCTTCTATCCTCCCAAACTGGGTACATTTTCCCCAAAATCTCATTTTGTCTTCAAAACACTGGGTGCATTTTCACACAAATCAAGTTTTGCCCTCCAAACTGTGTTCATTTTCCCCAAAATCAGGTTTTTTCCCCATTACTGGCTTCATTTCCCCAAAATCGGGTTTTTTCCCCCAAAACGGGGTTCATTTTCCCAAAATCGGGTTTTTTCCACCCAAACTGGGTTGATTTTCCCCAAAGTCGTTTTTTTTCGAGCAAAACTCTGTTCATTTCCCTACAAGTTGGTTCCACCCCCCAAACTCTGTTCATTTTCCCAAAAATTCTGTTTTTTTACCCGATTACTGGGTTCATTTTCCCCAAAATATTTTTTTCCCCAAAACTGGGTTCATTTTCCTTAAAAATGGATTTTTCCCCCCAAACTGGGTTGATTTTCGTTAAAAATGGATTTTTCCCCCAAAACTGGGTTCATTTTCTGCATAATCAGCATTTTTTTCTCCGAAATTAGGTTCATTTTTCACAAAATCCCTATTAACAACCAAAACTGGGTACGTTTTCGCACAAATCAGGTTGTCCTCTCCAAACTGAGTTCATTTTCCTCAAAATCTTCTATTTCCACTCCGCACTTGGTTCATTTTCCCCAAAATCAGGATTTTCCCCCATTACTATGTTGATTTTCCCCCCCAAAAAAATATTTTCTCCAAAAAAACTGGGTTCATTTTCCCCAAAATATGTTTTTTCCACCAAAACTGGGTTTATTTCCCTACATATCGGGTTTTCCCCACCAAACTGTGTTCATTTTGCCAAAAATATGGATTTTTGAACCAGTTACTGGCTTTGTTTCCCCAAAATCTTTTTTTGCCTTCAAAACTGGGTTCATTTTCATCAAAAATGTTTTTTTCCCCCCAAACTGGTTTCATTTTCCCCATAATCAGCTTCTTTCCTCCCAAACCGTGTTCATTTTCCCCAAAATCAGGTTTTTTCCCCATTACTGGGTTCATTTCCCCAAAATCGGGTTTTTTCCCCAAAAACTGGGTTCATTTTCCCCAAAATCGGGTTTTTTCCACCCAAACTGGGTTGATTTTCCCCAAAGTCGGTTTTTTTCGAGCAAAACTCGGTTCATTTCCCTACAAGATGGTTTCCCCCCCCCAAACTCTGTTCATTTTCCCAAAAAATCTGGTTTTTTACCCGATTACTGGGTTCATTTTCCCCAAAATATTTTTTTCCCCAAAACTGGGTTCATTTTCCTTAAAAATGGATTTTTCCCCCAAAACTGGGTTGATTTTCCTTAAAAATGGATTTTTCCCCCAAAACTGGGTTCATTTTCCGCATTATCAGCATTTTTTTCTCCGAAATTAGGTTCATTTTTCACAAAATCCCTATTAACAACCAAAACTGGGTACGTTTTCACACAAATCAGGTTGTCCTCTCCAAACTGAGTTCATTTTCCTCAAAACCTTCTATTTCCACTCCGCACTTGGTTCATTTTCACCAAAGTCAGGATTTTTCCCCATTACTGGGTTCATTTTCCCCAAAATATATTTTTTCCGCAAAACTGGGTTTATTTCCCTTCAAATTGGGTTTTCCCCACCAAACTGGGTTCATTTTCCCCAAAATCCGGGGTTTTTACCCTATTACTGGCTGTATTTCCACAAAATGTTTTTTTCCCCCCAAACTGGGTTCATTTTCCTTATAATCAGCTTCTATCCTCCCAAACTGGGTACATTTTCCCCAAAATCTCATTTTGTCTTCAAAACACTGGGTGCATTTTCACACAAATCAAGTTTTCCCCTCCAAACTGTGTTCATATTCCCCAAAATCAGGTTTTTTTTCCCCATTACTGGGTTCTTTACCCCAAAATCGGGCTTTTTCTCCAAAAACTGGGTTCATTTTCTCCAAAATCGGTTTTTTTCCACCCAAACTGGGTTGATTTTCCCCAAAGTCGTTTTTTTTCGAGCAAAACTCGGTTCATTTCCCTACAAGTTGGTTCCACCCCCCAAATTCTGTTCATTTTCCCAAAAATTCTGTTTTTTTACCCGATTACTGGGTTCATTTTCCCCAAAATATTTTTTTCCCCAAAACTGGGTTCATTTTCCTTAAAAATGGATTTTTCCCCCCAAACTGGGTTGATTTTCCTTAAAAATGGATTTTTCCCCCAAAACTGGGTTCATTTTCCGCATAATCAGCATTTTTTTTCTCCGAAATTAGGTTCATTTTTCACAAAATCCCTATTGACAACCAAAATTGGGTACGTTTTCACACAAATCAGGTTGTCCTCTCCAAACTGAGTTCATTTTCCTCAAAATCTTCTATTTCCACTCCGAACTTGGTTCATTTTCCCCAAAATCAAGATTTTCCCCCATTACTGTGTTCATTTTCCCCCAAAAAAATTTTTCCCCAAAAAAACTGTGTTCATTTTCCCCAAAATATGTTTTTTCCACCAAAACTGGGTTTTTTTCCCTACATATCGGGTTTTCCCCACCAAACTGGGTTCATTTTCCCCAAAATATGGATTTTTGAACCTGTTACTGGCTTTGTTTCCCCAAAATCTTTTTTTTCCTTCAAAACTGGGTTAATTTTAATCAAAAATGTTTTTTCCCCCCAAACTGGTTTCATTTTCCCCATAATCAGCTTCTTTCCTCCCAAACCGTGTTCATTTTCCCCAAAATCAGTTTTTTTCCCCATTTCTGGGTTCATTTCCCCAAAATCGGGTTTTTTCCCCAAAAACTGGGTTCATTTTCCCCAAAATCGTTTTTTTTCCACCCAAACTGGGTTGATTTTCCCCAAAGTCGTTTTTTTTTCGAGCAAAATTCGGTTCATTTCCCTACAAGTTGTTTCCCCCCCCCGAACTCTGTTCATTTTCCCAAAAAATCTGGTTTTTTACCCGATTACTGGGTTCATTTTCCCCAAAATAATTTTTTCCCCCAAAACTTTGTTGATTTTCCTTAAAAATGGATTTTTCCACAAAACTGGGTTTATTTCCCTTCAAATTGGATTTTTCCCCCAAAACTGGGTTCATTTTCCCCAAAATCCGGGGTTTTTACCCTATTACTGGCTGTATTTCCACAAAATGTTTTTTTCCCCCCAAACTGGCTTCATTTTCCTTATAATCAGCTTCTATCCTCCCAAACTGGGTACATTTTCCCCAAAATCTCATTTTGTCTTCAAAACACTGGGTGCATTTTCACACAAATCAAGTTTTCCCCTCCAAACTGTGTTCATATTCCCCAAAATCAGGTTTTTTTCCCCATTACTGGGTTCTTTACCCCAAAATCGGGCTTTTTCCACAAAAACTGGGTTCATTTTTCTAAAATCGGTTTTTTTCCACCCAAACTGGGTTGATTTTCCCCAAAGTCGTTTTTTTTCGAGCAAAACTCGGTTCATTTCCCTACAAGTTGGTTCCACCCCCCATACTCTGTTCATTTTCCCAAAAATTCTGGTTTTTTACCCGATTACTGGGTTCATTTTCCCCAAAATATTTTTTTCCCCAAAACTGGGTTCATTTTCCTTAAAAATGGATTTTTCCCCCAAAACTGGGTTCATTTTCCGCGTAATCAGCATTTTTTTCTCCGAAATTAGGTTCATTTTTCACAAAATCCCTGTTAACAACCAAAACTGGGTACGTTTTCACACAAATCAGGTTGTCCTCTCCAAACTGAGTTCATTTTCCTCAAAATCTTCTATTTCCACTCCGCACTTGGTTCATTTTCCCCAAAATCAGGATTTTCCCCACCATTACTGTGTTCATTTTCCCCCAAAAAAATTTTTCCCCAAAAAAACTGGGTTCATTTTCCCCAAAATATGTTTTTTTACACCAAAACTGCGTTTATTTCCCTACATATCGGGTTTTCCCCACCAAACTGGGTTCATTTTCCCCAAAATATGTTTTTTCCACCAGAACTTGGTTTATTTCCCTACATATCGAGTTTTCCCCACCAAATTGTGTTCATTTTGCCAAAAATATGGATTTTTGAACCTGTTACTGGCTTTGTTTCCCCAAAATCTTTTTTTTCCTTCAAAACTGGGTTCATTTTCATCAAAAATGTTTTTTTCCCCCCAAACTGGTTTCATTTTCCTCATAATCAGCTTCTTTCCTCCCAAACCGAGTTCATTTTCCCCAAAATCAGGTTTTTTCCCCATTACTGGGTTCATTTTCCCCAAAATCGGTTTTTTTCCACCCAAACTGGGTTGATTTTCCCCAAAGTCGGTTTTTTTCGAGGAAAACTCCGTTCATTTCCCTACAAGTTGGTTTCCCCCCCCCCCAAACTCTGTTCATTTTCCCAAAAATTCTGTTTTTTTACCCGATTACTGGGTTCATTTTCCCCAAAATAATTTTTTTCCCCAAAACTGGGTTCATTTTCCTTAAAAATGGATTTTTCCCCCCAAACTGGGTTGATTTTCCTTAAAAATGGATTTTTTTCCCCCAAAACTGGGTTCATTTTCCGCATAATCAGCATTTTTTCCTCCAAAATTAGGTTCATTTTTCACAAAATCCCTATTAACATCCAAAACTGGGTACGTTTTCACACAAATCAGGTTGTCCTCTCCAAACTGAGTTCATTTTCCTCAAAATCTTCTATTTCCACTCCGAACTTGGTTCATTTTCCCCAAAATCGGGGTTTTTCTTCCCTAACTGGGTTCATTTTCCCCAAAGTGAGTTTTTTTCCACCAGCACTCAATTCATTTCCCGAATTTTGTGGAAAATGAACCCGGTTTCAGAGGAAAAAGCTGATTATGCAGAAAATGAACCCAGTTTTGGGGAACACAATTATTTTGAGGAAAACGAACCCAGTAATTCGGTAAAATTCCGAATTTTGGGGAAAATGAACACAGTTTGGGGGGAAAAAAACATCTTCTAGGTAAATGAAGAGAGTTTTGGTGGAAAAAAAACGCGAATTTAGGGAAAATGGACGCAGTTTTGGGGGAAAAAAATGTTTTTTGGGAAAATGAACCAAGTGTGGAGTGGAAATAGAAGATTTTGGGGAAAATGAACACTATTTTGAGGGGGAAACCTGATTTGTGTGAAAATGAACCCAGTTTTGGGGGGAAATAAGGATTTTGTGGAAAATGAACCTAGTTTCGGAGGAAAAAAGCTGATTATGCGGAAAATGAACCCAGTTTTGGCAGAAAAACCCATTTTTAAGGAAAATGAACCCAGTTTTGGGGAAAAAAATTATGTTGGGAAAATGAACCCTGTAATTGGGTTAAAAAAAACTCGAATTTTGGGGAAAATGAACAAAGTTTGCAGGGGGGGGGAACAAACTTGTAGGGAAATGAACCGAGTTTGGGAGGAAAGATGCTGATTATGGTGAAAATTAACCCAGTTTGGGGGGGGAAACCTGATTTGTGTGAAAATGCACCCAGTTTGGGGGGGGGGGAAGTGATTTTGGGGAAAATTAACCCAGTAATTTTGTAAAAGTTTGTAAAAAACCCTAATCTGGGGGAAAATGAACACAGTTTGGGGGGAAAACCCAACTTGTAGGTAAATGGACCCAGTTTTGGTGGAAAAAACCCGATTTTGGAGAAAATGAACCGTGCTTTGGGGAAAAATTCTTTTGGGGTAATGAACCCAGTAATAGGGAAATAAACCCGAATTAGGGGGAAAACGAAATCAGTTTGGAGGGGAAAATCTCATTTGTGTGAAAATGCAGCCAGTTTTAAGGGGGGGGGGGGGGGGGGGGGAAGATTTTGGGAAAATGAACTCAGTTTTGGTGGAAAAAAACCCGATTTTGGGGAAATGAACCCAGTAATGGGGAAAAAAATGATTTTGGGGAAAATGAACCCAGTGTGGAGTGGAAATAGAAGATTTTTGGAAAATGTAATCAGTTTGGAGGGGAAAACCTGATTTGTGTGGAAATGCAGCCAGTTTTGGAGGGATAAAATAGTATTTTGGGGAAAATGAACCCAATTTGGGAGGAAAACACCCGATTTTAGGGAAAATGAATCCAGTCGGGGGGAGAGAAAAAAACCCTCAATTTCCTCAAAATTTGTTTTTTTCCAGCAAAACTGGGTTCATTTCCCTACAGATTGGGTTTTCACGACCAAACTGTGTTCATTTTCCCCAAAATCCGTGGTTTTTTTTCCCAATTACTGGGTTCATTTCCCCAAAATCTTTTTTTCCCCCAAAACTGGGTTTATTTTCCTCAAAAACGGGCTTTTCCTCCCGAAACTGGGTTCATTTTCCCCATAATCTTTTTTCGTCCCAATCTGGGTTCATTTTCCCCTAAATCTGTTTTTTTCCACAAAATTGGGTTCATTTCCCTACAAACTTGGTTTCCCCCTCCCCCCCCCCCAACTTCATTTTGTTCATTTTCCCCATAATCCGGGTTTTTTTAAATAAATACTGGGATCATATTCCCCAAAATATTTTTCCACCAAAATTGGGTTCGTTTTCCTCAAAAACGCGTTTTTACCCCCAAAAGAGTGTTCATTTTCCCCAAAATCCTCTATTTCCTCTCCACACTGGGTTAATTTTCTACAAAATCGGGTTTTTTTCCTCCAAAACTTCTCTAAAAACTGGGTTTCCCCCCAAATTGGGTTCATTTTCCCCATAATCAGTTTTTTCCCCATTACTGGGTTCATTTTCCCAAAATCTCTTTTTCCCCCCAAAACTGGGGTCATTTTCATCAAAAACGGCTTTTTTTTCCCCCAAAACTGGGTTCATTATACCCATGACCAGCTTTTTTTCTCCGGAACTTTTTTCATTGTCCACAATATCCCTTTTTTCTTCAAAAAGCTGGGTGCATTTTAACACAAATCAAGTTTTCCCCTCCAAACTGTGTTCATTTTCCCCAAAATCAGTTTTTTTCCCCAAAATCTGGGTTCATTTTCCCAAAATCTCTTTTTTTCCCCCAAAACTGGTTGCATATTTACACAAATCATGTTTTCCCCTCCACTCTGGGTTCATTTTCCACAGAATATGTTTTTTTCCACCTTAACTGTGTTCCTTTCCCTACAAATTGTGTTCCACCCCAAACTCTGTTTATTTTCTCCATAATCAGTTTTTTTCCCCATTACTGGGTTCATTTTCCCCATAACTGGGTTTATTTTAGTCAAAACCGGGTTTTTCCCCACAAACTGGCTTCATTTTCCCCATAATCAGCTTTTTTCCTCCCAAACTGGGTTCATTTCTCCCAAAATCTGAAATGACTGTTCGTCAGGGAGGCAAGAAGAAGACTGCCGGGATGTCTGTAGAACCGCGGGCAGAGGCAGCTTTCCGACCGGCTTCAGTTGAGGGAGCCAGCCGGTAAGAGAAGGCACTGTCTCCCGAAAAACGTAATGTTTGCAGCTGAAGCCTACTGTGAAAGCCGGGGCAACACTGTGAAGGCTGCTCAAGAAAGCAAGAGCAGCTCCACTGTTTGCCTGTATTTGTCAGCCTTCGAGAGAGGAATATCCTGCCACTAAAATGCTTTCACTTCTGGCAGGTATTCATGGAAGGAAATTCCAGGATTCTTTAAAATCAAGGGGTTAATTTCTGCTCTCCATTGTAGGAAAAACAAAACCGTGCAGTTCAAAGAATTGTGGATTCGCTGCTGGCTGTGGTAAGACATTTCAGCAGAAACAGTTTGAAGAGGCTGAAGGGGACGGACAGGAAAAAAGGGATCTGTCGTCCTTGAACACGAAGAGATCATCCGATTATTTGTCTTTTAAATACATTGTTAGGAGATGAAATGTCATGCTAAAACATTTCCAAAATAGAAAATTCGGGGTTGGGTAGGAGGCAAGATTTTAGACTGTTGTGGATGCGCTTTAATATGATGCTAGAAATCGGAAAAGACTGTTCGTCAGGGAGGCAAGAAGCAGCCTGCCGGGATGTCTGTAGAACCGCGGCGAGAGGCAGCTTTCCGACCGGCTTCACTTTAGAGAGCTAGCCGGTAAGAGAAGGCGGTGTTTCCCGAACAAAGTAATGTTTGCAGCTGAAGCCTACTGTGAAAGCCAGGGCAACACTGTGAAGGCTGCTCAAGAAAGCAAGAGCAGGTCCACTCTTTGCCTGTATTTGTCAGCCTTCGAGAGAAGAATAACCTGCAGCTAAAAAGCTTTCTCTTCTGGCAGCGATTCATGGAAGAACATTCCATGATTCTGTAAAATCAAGGTGTTAGTTTCTGCTCTCCTTTGGAGAACACAAAACCGTGCCGTTCAGAGAATGTGCTGTGGATTCCCTGCCTGCTGTTTCAGTAGAAAGAGTTTGCAGAGGCTGATGAGAATACACTAGAAAACAGGGATCCCTCGTCCTTAAAGCACGAGCAGATCATCTGATAATTTTCCCTTTAATTACATTGTTAGAAGATGAAAAGTCATGCTAAAACATTTCACAAATAGCAACTTTATAAGAGAGAAAGATTTTAGACTCAGGTGCATGCGCTGTGATGTGAAGCTAGATATCTGAAATGACTGTTCCTCAGAGAGGCAAGGAGCAGACTGCCGAGATGTCTGTGGAACCGCGGCCAGAGACAGCTTTCTGAGCAGTTTCAGTTGAGGGAGCCAGCCGGTAAGAGAAGGCGCTGTCTCCCGAACAAGGTAATGTTTGCAGCTGAAACCTACTGTGAAAGCCGGGGCAACACTGTGAAGGCTGCTCAAGAAAGCAAGAACAGGTCCACTCTTTGCCTGTATATGTAAGCCTTCGAGAGAAGAATACCCTGCAGCTAAAAAGCTTTCTCTTCTGGCAGCTATTCATGGAAGGAAATTCCAGGATTCTTTAAAATCAACGGGTTAGTATCTTCTCTCCCTTGGAGGAAAAACAAAACCGTACAGTTCAGAGAATGTGTGTGAATTCGCTGCCGGCTGTGGTAAGACGTTTCAGCAGAAACAGTTTGCAGAGGCTGAAGGGGACGGACAGGAAAAAAGGGATCTGTCGTCCTTGAACACGAAGAGATCATCCGATTATTTCTCTTTTAAATACATTGTTAGGAGATGAAATGTCATGCTAAAACATTTCCAAAATAGAAAATTCGGGGTTGGGTAGGAGGCAAGATTTTAGACTGCTGTGGATGCGCTTTAATATGATGCTAGAAATCGGAAAAGACTGTTTGTCAGGGAGGCAAGAAGCAGCCTGCCTGGATGTCTGTAGAACCGCGGCGAGAGGCAGCTTTCCGACCGGTTTCACTTTAGAGAGCTAGCCGTTAAGAGAAGGCGGTGTCTCCGGACCAATGTAATATTTGTCTCCTGAACAACGTAATGTTTGCAGTTGAAGCTTGGGTTCATTTTCCGCATAATCAGCATTTTTTCCTCTGAAACTAGGTTCATTTTCCACAAAATCCCTATTAACAACCAAAACTGGATACATTTTCACACAAATCAGGTTGTCCTCTCCAAACTGAGTTCATTTTCCTCAAAATCTTCTATTTCCACTCCGCACTTGGTTCACTTTCCCCAAAATCAGGATTTTCCCCCATTAATGTGTTCATTTTCCCCCCCCAAAAAAATTTTCCCCAAAAAAACTGTGTTCATTTTCCCCAAAATATGGATTTTTGAACCAGTTACTGGCTTTGTTTCCCCAAAATCTTTTTTTGCCTTCAAAACTGGGTTCATTTTCATCAAAAATGTTTTTTTCCCCCAAACTGGTTTCATTTTCCCCATAATCAGCTTCTTTCCTCCCAAACCGTGTTCATTTTCCCCAAAATCAGGTTTTTTCCCCATTACTGGCTTCATTTCCCCAAAATCGGGTTTTTTCCCCCAAAACAGGGTTCATTTTCCCCAAAATCGGGTTTTTTTCCACCCAAACTGGGTTGATTTTCCCCAAAGTCGTTTTTTTTTCGAGCAAAACTCTGTTCATTTCCCTACAAGTTGGTTCCACCCCCCAAACTCTGTTCATTTTCCCAAAAATTCTGTTTTTTTACCCGATTACTGGGTTCATTTTCCCCAAAATATTTTTTTCCCCAAAACTGGGTTCATTTTCCTTAAAAATGGATTTTTCCCCCCAAACTGGGTTGATTTTCCTTAAAAATGGATTTTTCCCCCAAAACTGGGTTCATTTTCTGCATAATCAGCATTTTTTTCTCCGAAATTAGGTTCATTTTTCACAAAATCCCTACTAACAACCAAAACTGGGTACGTTTTCACACAAATCAGGATGTCCTCTCCAAACTGAGTTCATTTTCCTCAAAATCTTCTATTTCCACTCTGCACTTGGTTCATTTTCCCCAAAATCAGGATTTTCCCCCATTACTATGTTGATTTTCCCCCCCAAAAAAATATTTTCCCCAAAAAAACTGCATTCATTTTCCCCAAAATATGTTTTTTCCACCAAAACTGGGTTTATTTCCCTACATATCGGGTTTTCCCCACCAAACTGTGTTCATTTTGCCAAAAATATGGATTTTTGAACCAGTTACTGGCTTTGTTTCCCCAAAATCTTTTTTTGCCTTCAAAACTGGGTTCATTTTAATCAAAAATGTTTTTTTCCCCCCAAACTGGTTTCATTTTCCCCATAATCAGCTTCTTTCCCCAAAGTCACCTTTTCACCAAAGTCAGGATTTTTCGCCATTACTGGGTTCATTTTCCCCAAAATATATTTTTTCCACAAAACTGGGTTTATTTCCCTTCAAATTGGGTTCTCCCCACCAAACTGGGTTCATTTTCCCCAAAATCCGGGGTTTTTACCCTATTACTGGCTGTATTTCCACAAAATGTTTTTTTCCCCCCAAACTGGCTTCATTTTCCTTATAATCAGCTTCTATCCTCCCAAACTGGGTACATTTTCCCCAAAATCTCATTTTGTCTTCAAAACACTGGGTGCATTTTCAAACAAATCAAGTTTTCCCCTCCAAACTGTGTTCATATTCCCCAAAATCAGGTTTTTTCCCCATTACTGGGTTCTTTACCCCAAAATCGGGCTTTTTCCCCAAAAACTGGGTTCATTTTCTCCAAAATCGGGTTTTTTCCACCCAAACTGGGTTGATTTTCCCAAGTCGTTTTTTTTCGAGCAAAACTCTGTTCATTTCCCTACAAGTTGGTTCCACCCCCCAAACTCTGTTCATTTTCCCAAAAATTCTGTTTTTTTACCCGATTACTGGGTTCATTTTCCCCAAAATATTTTTTCCCCCAAAACTGGGTTCATTTTCCTTAAAAATGGATTTTTCCCCCAAACTGGGTTGATTTTCCTTAAAAATGTATTTTTCCCCCAAAACTGGGTTCATTTTCTGCATAATCAGCATTTTTTTCTCCGAAATTAGGTTCATTTTTCACAAAATCCCTATTAACAACCAAAACTGGGTACGTTTTCACACAAATCAGGTTGTCCTCTCCAAACTGAGTTCATTTTCCTCAAAATCTTCTATTTCCACTCCGCACTTGGTTCACTTTCCCCAAAATCAGGATTTTCCCCCATTAATGTGTTCATTTTCCCCCCCAAAAAAAATTTTCCCCAAAAAAACTGTGTTCATTTTCCCAAAATATGTTTTTTCCACCAAAACTGGGTTTATTTCCCTACATATCGAGTTTTCCCCACCAAACTGTGTTCATTTTGCCAAAAATATGGATTTTTGAACCTGTTACTGGCTTTGTTTCCCCAAAATCTTTTTTTTTCCTTCAAAACTGGGTTCATTTTAATCAAAAATGTTTTTTTCCCCCCAAACTGGTTTCATTTTCCCCATAATCAGCTTCTTTCCTCCCAAACCGTGTTCACTTTCCCCAAAATCAGTTTTTTTCCCCATTACTGGGTTCATTTCCCCAAAATCGGGTTTTTTCCCCAAAAACTGGGTTCATTTTCCCCAAAATCGGGTTTTTTCCACCCAAACTGGGTTGATTTTCCCCAAAGTCGGTTTTTTTCGAGCAAACTCGATTCATTTCCCTACAAGATGGTTCCCCCCCCCAAACTCTGTTCATTTTTTCAAAAATCTGTTTTTTTACCCGATTACTGGGTTCATTTACCCAAAATATTTTTTTCCCCAAAACTGGGTTCATTTTCCTTAAAAATGGATTTTTCCCCCAAAACTGGGTTGATTTTCCTTAAAAATGGATTTTCCCCCAAAACTGGGTTCATTTTCCGCATTATCAGCATTTTTTTCTCCGAAATTAGGTTCATTTTTCACAAAATCCCTATTAACAACCAAAACTGGGTACGTTTTCACACAAATCAGGTTGTCCTCTCCAAACTGAGTTCATTTTCCTCAAAACCTTCTATTTCCACTCCGCACTTGGTTCATTTTCACCAAAGTCAGGATTTTTCCCCATTACTGGGTTCATTTTCCCCAAAATATATTTTTTCCACAAAACTGGGTTTATTTCCCTTCAAATTGGGTTTTCCCCACCAAACTGGGTTCATTTTCCCCAAAATCCGGGGTTTTTACCCTATTACTGGCTGTATTTCCACAAAATGTTTTTTTTCCCCCCAAACTGGGTTCATTTTCCTTATAATCAGCTTCTATCCTCCCAAACTGGGTACATTTTCCCCAAAATCTCATTTTGTCTTCAAAACACTGGGTGCATTTTCAAACAAATCAAGTTTTCCCCTCCAAACTGTGTTCATATTCCCCAAAATCAGGTTTTTTCCCCATTACTGGGTTCTTTACCCCAAAATCGGGCTTTTTCCCCAAAAACTGGGTTCATTTTCTCCAAAATCGGGTTTTTTCCACCCAAACTGGGTTGATTTTCCCCAAAGTCGTTTTTTTTTCGAGCAAAACTCGGTTCATTTCCCTACAAGTTGGTTCCACCCCCCATACTCTGTTCATTTTCCCAAAAATTCTGTTTTTTTACCCGATTACTGGGTTCATTTTCCCCAAAATATTTTTTTCCCCAAAACTGGGTTCATTTTCCTTAAAAATGGATTTTTCCCCCCAAACTGGGTTGATTTTCCTTAAAAATGGATTTTTCCCCCAAAACTGGGTTCATTTTCCGCATAATCAGCATTTTTTTTCTCCGAAATTAGGTTCATTTTTCACAAAATCCCTATTAACAACCAAAACTGGGTACGTTTTCACACAAATCAGGTTGTCCTCTCCAAATTGAGTTCATTTTCCTCAAAATCTTCTATTTCCACTCCACACTTGGTTCATTTTCCCCAAAATCAAGATTTTCCCCCATTACTGTGTTCATTTTCTCCCCAAAAATATTTTCCCCAAAAAAACTGGGTTCATTTTCCCCAAAATATGTTTTTTCCACCAAAACTGGGTTTTTTTCCCTACATATCGGGTTTTCCCCACCAAACTGGGTTCATTTTCCCCAAAATATGGATTTTTGAACCTGTTACTGGCTTTGTTTCCCCAAAATCTTTTTTTTCCTTCAAAACTGGGTTAATTTTCATCAAAATATTTTTTCCCCACAAACTGGTTTAATTTTCCCCATAATCAGCTTCTTTCCTCCCAAACCGTGTTCATTTTCCCCAAAATCAGTTTTTTCCCCCATTTCTGGGTTCATTTCCCCAAAATCGGGTTTTTTCCCCAAAAACTGGGTTCATTTTCCCCAAAATCGTTTTTTTTCCAGCCAAACTGGGTTGATTTTCCCCAAAGTCGTTTTTTTTCGAGCAAAACTCGGTTCATTTCCCTACAAGTTGTTTCCCCCCCCCCAAACTCTGTTCATTTTCACAAAAAAATCTGTTTTTTTACCCGATTACTGGGTTCATTTTCCCCAAAATAATTTTTTCCCCCAAAACTTTGTTGATTTTCCTTAAAAATGGATTTTCCCCCCAAAACTGGGTTGATTTTCCTTAAAAATGGATTTTTCCCCCAAAACTGGGTTCATTTTCCGCATAATCAGCATTTTTTTCTCCGAAATTAGGTTCATTTTTCACAAAATCCCTATTAACAACCAAAACTGAGTACGTTTTCACACAAATCAGGTTGTCCTCTCCAAACTGAGTTCATTTTCCTCAAAATCTTCTATTTCCACTCCGCACTTGGTTCATTTTCACCAAAGTCAGGATTTTTCCCCATTACTGGGTTCATTTTCCCCAAAATATATTTTTTCCACAAAACTGGGTTTATTTCCCTTCAAATTGGGTTTTCCCCACCAAACTGGGTTCATTTTCCCCAAAATCCGGGGTTTTTACCCTATTACTGGCTGTATTTCCACAAAATGTTTTTTTCCCCCCAAACTGGGTTCATTTTCCTTATAATCAGCTTCTATCCTCCCAAACTGGGTACATTTTCCCCAAAATCTCATTTTTTCTTCAAAACACTGGGTGCATTTTCACATAAATCAAGTTTTCCCCTCCAAACTGTGTCCATTTTCCCCAAAATCAGTTTTTTTCCCCATTACTGGCTTCATTTCCCCAAAATCTGGGTTCATTTTCCCCAAAATCGGTTTTTTTTCCTCCCAAACTGTGTTGATTTTCCCCAAAGTCGTTTTTTTTTCGAGCAAAACTCGGTTCATTTCCCTACAAGTTTGTTCCCCCCCCCCCAAACTCTGTTGATTTTCCCAAAAATCTGGTTTTTTACCCGATTACTGGGTTCATTTTCCCCAAAATAATTTTTTTCCCCAAAACTGGGTTCATTTTCCTTAAAAATGGATTTTTCCCCCAAAACTGGGTTCATTTTCCGCGTAATCAGCATTTTTTTCTCCGAAATTAGGTTCATTTTTCACAAAATCCCTATTAACAACCAAAACTGGGTACGTTTTCACACAAATCAGGTTGTCCTCTCCAAACTGAGTTCATTTTCCTCAAAATCTTCTATTTCCACTCCGCACTTGGTTCATTTTCCCCAAAATCAGGATTTTCCCCACCATTACTGTGTTCATTTTCCCCCAAAAAAATTTTTCCCCCAAAAAACTGGGTTCATTTTCCCCAAAATATGTTTTTTTACAGCAAAACTGCGTTTATTTCCCTACATATCGGGTTTTCCCCACCAAACTGGGTTCATTTTCCCCAAAATATGTTTTTTCCACCAGAACTTGGTTTATTTCCCTACATATCGAGTTTTCCCCACCAAACTGTGTTCATTTTGCCAAAAATATGGATTTTTGAACCTGTTACTGGCTTTGTTTCCCCAAAATCTTTTTTTTCCTTCAAAACTGGGTCCATTTTCATCAAAAAAGTTTTTCCCCCCAAACTGGTTTCATTTTCCCCGTAATCAGCTTCTTTCCTCCCAAACTGTGTTCATTTTCCCCAAAATCAGGTTTTTTCCCCATTTCTGGGTTCATTTTCCCCAAAATCGTTTTTTTTCCACCCAAACTGGGTTGATTTTCCCCAAAGTCAGTTTTTTTCGAGCAAAACTCGGTTCATTTCCCTACAAGTTGGTTTCCCCCCCCCCCAAACTCTGTTCATTTTCCCAAAAATTCTGGTTTTTTACCCGATTACTGGGTTCATTTTCCCCAAAATAGTTTTTTTCCCCAAAACTGGGTTCATTTTCCTTAAAAATGGATTTTTCCCCCCAGACTGGGTTGATTTTCCTTAAAAATGGATTTTTTTCCCCCAAAACTGGGTTCATTTTCCGCATAATCAGCATTTTTTCCTCCGAAATTAGGTTCATTTTTCACAAAATCCCTATTAACATCCAAAACTGGGTACGTTTTCACACAAATCAGGTTGTCCTCTCCAAACTGAGTTCATTTTCCTCAAAATCTTCTATTTCCACTCCGAACTTGGTTCATTTTCCCCAAAATCGGGGTTTTTCTTCCCTAACTGGGTTCATTTTCCCCAAAGTGAGTTTTTTTCCACCAGCACTCAATTCATTTCCCGAATTTTGTGGAAAATGAACCCGGTTTCAGAGGAAAAAGCTGATTATGCAGAAAATGAACCCAGTTTTGGGGAACACAATTATTTTGAGGAAAACGAACCCAGTAATTCGGTAAAATTCCGAATTTTGGGGAAAATGAACACAGTTTGGGGGGAAAAAAACATCTTCTAGGTAAATGAAGAGAGTTTTGGTGGAAAAAAACGCGAATTTAGGGAAAATGGACGGAGTTTTGGGGGAAAAAAATGTTTTTGGGGAAAATGAACCAAGTGTGGAGTGGAAATAGAAGATTTTGGGGAAAATGAACACTATTTTGAGGGGGAAACCTGATTTGTGTGAAAATGAACCCAGTTTTGGGGGGAAATAAGGATTTTGTGGAAAATGAACCTAGTTTCGGAGGAAAAAAGCTGATTATGCGGAAAATGAACCCAGTTTTGGCAGAAAAACCCATTTTTAAGGAAAATGAACCCAGTTTTGGGGAAAAAAATTATGTTGGGAAAATGAACCCTGTAATTGGGTTAAAAAAACACGAATTTTGGGGAAAATGAACAAAGTTTGCAGGGGGGGGGAACAAACTTGTAGGGAAATGAACCGAGTTTGGGAGGAAAGAAGCTGATTATGGTGAAAATTAACCCAGTTTGGGGGGGGAAACCTGATTTGTGTGAAAATGCACCCAGTTTGGGGGGGGGGGAAGTGATTTTGGGGAAAATTAACCCAGTAATTTTGTAAAAGTTTGTAAAAAACCCTAATCTGGGGGAAAATGAACACAGTTTGGGGGGAAAACCCAACTTGTAGGTAAATGGACCCAGTTTTGGTGGAAAAAACCCGATTTTGGAGAAAATGAACCGTGCTTTGTGGAAAAATTCTTTTGGGGTAATGAACCCAGTAATAGGGAAATAAACCCGGATTAGGGGAAAATGAAATCAGTTTGGAGGGGAAAATCTCATTTGTGTGAAAATGCAGCCAGTTTTAAGGG